>CAOGCB010909274.1:0-16993 GCA_948266635.1 Cnidoscolus chayamansa | reverse complement strand
GTTACCCAGGTTGTTAGGGGCAATTACAGTCCTTCTCTCCTGCTACACGTGAGCTCTCTCATGCACAGCTCACCTGCAACAACTTGTCCCAGCTCAGCAAATGCACATGCTAAAATTTCCAAATTCTCTGATTCATTCCAGAATGCTCTCTCTCCTATAAGAGGAGCACTCCTTCTGTAATTTGGATATGTTGAATTTGTGAATGAAAAGAGGATTCTGTTGAATCTTGTGAGATTTCTTGTTTTTCTTTTGTTCTGCGATTTTGGTTCATAACAAACAGCTCCAAAAGCTCTCTCGCTGCGGCCGCCTCCGATCTCTGTTGCAACCCATTCCTCAAAGCTACAAGAGACCCCTCCACGCTTCCTCTAAATCCCTCGATCTTATTCCGGAGCTCCAGTAGCGGGGCCCGCATGCGCACCACGGCAGCGTCCACATCAACGAACTTGGTACTGAGATTGACGAAATCGGTATAATCTCGGTTGATGAGATCAACGAGCTCGTGGTTGAGGGAGGCAAGGTGGGGCCGAAGCTCCGAGCGGAGCATGTCGAATGGAACGAAGGTGCGGAGCTCCGAGATGTAGGACTCGGAGTCGAAGGTGGAGGAGAGAAAGAGGTTAGGTTTGAACCATAGTGGGTGGGCGTCTAGTGAGTCCGAGAAAAGGTCCGTGGCGGACCTCGGCGGTTGAGCTGACACCGTTTCAACCATTTGGATTTGGGTTGGTTTCTTGTACCAACCAAAAGGTGATATAACTCAACTTGGGGGATTTAAGCTCCGGCCCGAAAGAATTATAGAGAGTTAAATCATTGATTTAGCGGTAGTTAAGTGGGAGGTTTTTGATTCGGTGTCCACAAGTAGTCCACTACATAGATAAAATTTTCATACTACACCTATCGAGGCTCGAATCTTAAAACTTATAATAATTCTCTCATTTACTTGTCCACTAAGTTAAGCCCGCGCGGGGATTTGGGTTGCTTTCTATTGTGTCTTCGAAAGCGAAGGAAGCAAGAATCAGAGTTCAGACTAGAGTTTACAGATTTGGGTTGGTAAGGGATAAAACGACATGTCGTTCTGGCGTGACGTCGCTTCGTTAAAAAGCAAAGTTCCAAAATTTGGATTTTCTTATTCTTCGTTCGTCAAAATCAAAATATACGTGCTTGCGGGTTTTTTTTTTTTTTTTAATTTCATTTCATTAATAAATAATTATATTTTTTGTGATATAAATTATCCATTATTAATTTGAATTGGCATCAGATAAATTTATTAATATTAAAAAAAAATAGTAAATAAATATATAATTGATACATAAAAATATATAAAATAAATAATTTTAAATTAAAAAATCTTAATCATTTATGAAAATTAAAAATTATGCATCAAATAAAAAAAAATCAATTACTCGTTTATTTCTGTTTCCAACCCAATCTCAAAGCAATGCTGTCCGTAATGCTTAATCAAGTTGATTAACTTTTTTCCTTTCCCTAGGGCTACGTCTTGGGCTCAAACTTGGAAAGCAGCAGCGATTGGCAGTAGCTGCTTTCTCGTTTTTAAGGCTGCGATTATGGTCAGCAAGCTTTAATTCTTCCCCGGGGATACTTGGAGATAAATGGATGATTCCTTGATTTGATTTTAATCTGTCATCTTTGACTCCTGGAGCAGTACTATGAATATCGCTGAAATGGATGGAAGCTATTTCTTCACTCCAGCACTCGTCCTGAAGGAACTCAAATAATTTTGGGCGATCATTCCATGAAGGATCTTGATGTTTCTTTCCATCTTCTATCTGTTTGGCATCACCTTCGTTGTTTAATGAAGGACTTCCACTGAAGCTGTCTCGGCGGCTTGAAGCAACACTACAACATCTACTGAAATCTAAAAGAGAAAATCGAACATGGGAAGTCCTTGAACTGCATAAAAATGGGAAGAAATATAAATTTTGGTTATCTCACCTCCTTTGACGCTGTAGAAATCATCTTCAGTGTCTGATCCCAACAAGACTTTGGCATCATTATTAGAGGTCAACCCTACTGCACGGGATTAAAAAAAACAAAATCGAAGCAAGATTTATATATGCATATAAACAGGTCGGTCTTATTAGATGATTGAACTTGAAAGAAATCATACCAGAGGCATGGAGATCTGTCACAGAATCCATACTGTTTTTGGCAAATGAAGAAGACGAACCTTGCTTGCCTGTTGCCCAACTGAACTATGTAGACCGAGAATGAAGAAGTCGGACAAAGGAAGGGAATAAAAGGAAGAGGAGAAATTGTGATGATGAGCTGGGAAAGAAGAATATACCTGAAAAACAACAAAACAGAATGGGAAAGGATGCATTGGTTTAGCTGTATGACAGTTTCCATTTAATGTAGCATGTCTGTTAGTGTGTTGTCCGAAACTTATGCAACTTAGCCATTCATACAAAAATCAATGGTTTCTTCTTGTTCTCCATTCATTTGTTTATCATAGGAATTAAACTACAAAACCGTGTGAATTAGAAAAAAAAAAAAAAAAAACTTCTAGTGGAAATTTTTTTAAGAAGTGATAACTTTCACAATCTTTACTGATATGTTCCCTAAAAGAACTTTTTATTTCATCCTCAAAAACTTCCTCCCATATAATGGCCAAAATATTTGATATTAATTAATTAATTAATTAATATTTATATTGTAATTATTTGGATAAGATATTATTGTCTTAGCTAAAAACTTACATACAACGACAACAAAGCCTTAGTCTTAAATAAATTAAAATCGACTGTATGAATCCTCTAACAAATAAGTTCATAGGCAATATAACAATCACACGCCTTAAACTCCTTTCATTACTCGGATTTTACGCCTCCATTCAAATCTATATTAATATTTAAGACTCGTACATACAAATAAAAAAAAAAATCAGTCTTGGATGATTTTTTTTAAAGATAAAACCCTTTGAAGGTAGGAACACAATCTCTATTAAAAGGTAATCATCACTTGAGATTCATCCATATCCTTTTAAGCATTATCTCAAGTTATCGAGTGATAGACCTATAATTATCTGCACCAGACATTGCATCTCCTCCGGCTTCCATTAACCTTAACAAGATCCAACAACCAATATCATAACCTTAGAAATTTTATAATTCATAATTTTATCGATCATTGAAAATTTTCTATGTAGAAAGTCATTCTAGGAGCTTAATTTTACTACGTAGGAAGTCACTGAAATTTTACTACATCACATCAAAATTTTTTTAATACAACAAATAATAAAGAAAAGAAAAATACAGAATAAACATCCTCCGCACCAAAACATCCCACAATCACAATAATCAAATGATACCCGATGTATCAGATGCACCATTCAGTTTCTTGTTTATCATTGCAGGTGTACTCGTTAAATAATTTAATGGTGGCCCCAGTGCTTCAAAACTAGCCCTATTTCTCGTTTTAAGTATGCAGTGGCTGTGCTACTGCTAATTGTGTGAGCCCACGACGCAGTCATCCCTGGACCACTGCAGTTGAAGGCTCTTCCAAACACTTGCTGCAACCCTCTTCATGTGCTCATTGTATCACTCAAAAGACATTATTTTGACATTGCCTCGGAGGCAGATAAAATTTTATCCATGTCTTCAAAATGGGGCCATCCTTTTCGGCTTTTCTTGTCACTCAGGTTTTCCTGTTCATACTAGGGGCAATTGTCACTAAGCAATATGCAAAAAGAAGGTACAAATAGTCTTTAATTATCTCATCATATTGAAAAGCGAGAGTAGAATAGGCACAAATATGCACTTGTATACGTACAAACAATAATTTCATTATGAAAAAGAATGGTGGGATTTTATAATGAAACCAAAATTTTAACACACCAAACAGAGAGGAATGACAAACCTCGTATTTCTGAACCAGGGATGTCCACAAAGATTTGCATTGTCCAGGACTTCGATTGATTCCTTCAGCTATCAAGTTATTAGATATCTCTTCCCAGAGAGCCATTCTCCCCTTTACAACATGAAATCTATCATGTAAATCCCCACGCATTTTTATCAGCTTTTTCACCTCCTCAGGTTTCCATTTGTTCCTTTTAACTTGCTTGGAAGGCGGCTTTGATTGGGAATTTTGCACTGTCAAAGAGTCATCAGTACTGCTCACACTACCATCTTCCTTGAGCTCATTTACATGTTCCTGTTGGGGAACTGAATCGTCAATGGGTGGTGATGATGAAATGAATGATTTCCAGAAATCATCTTGATCCTCAGAGTCAGAGGGAAGTCTTTCAGCCAAGTTGGAAGTTGAGGTAGTGGTCTCTTCATTGGCTGGTAGTCTCCCAACTTGAATATCATCAACTGTGATTATCATGTAGGACAAAAGAGCACAATCTAAATGCTGCTTAATCCAAAAGTTCAAAGGGATGAGGAAAAAAATAAAAGTTAAAAATCACTAGCAATTACGTACTAGAGTAAAGCATAGGTAATGATAACAATCTTTATTACATGCTGAAATTGCGGTTTCCAGAGAAAGGCTTACTTTATACAAAATGGTGCACAGACACAGAGCAACTAGATTCATATAGGATAAGTTTCTCAACAAGGGAATTCTTGCAGCCAAACATAGAGATGCACACATACTCTCAAATGCACAGGAGTATGGGAATCTACTACTAAATGCATGTAAGCATACACACACACGCACATGCATGCAGATAGAGAGAGAGAGGACCTTCCAAACTTTGTTGCGACGTGTTATCTAAATGCATATGGCCATTGCTTTCTGCTTGTGTATTGTTTGACAGATTTCTTTTTGGATATCCATCAACCATATTTTTCAGTGCTGACATCCCGACACCAGCATGAGAGTTACCAGATAGCCTTGTTTTGATTTCATCAGAGAGAACTGCAGCTGGGTTTTCCGTAGCAATGGCAATGACTTCAGGCCTTTTGCCACTATACTTCCTCACCATCTTCCTTAAGACCTCAGACACCATCTTTTCCATGTGAGATAAAGGGCAATTCACAGGACAGCTCGAAAGTGCAGCATGGGCAGCTTTGTGGAGAGCATCTAAAAGCTTCCCTTTATCCAGCCACAAGCACCGTGTTGTGATTCTTATTTTTCCTTTTATGGTATTCTCAGTGAGACTCTCCGCATTTTGAGGCCGTAAAATTTCCATGCTGCAACAGAGAAAAGTCAACACCACTAATAGAATAACTAAGATAGATGTACTCATCTGAGGATCTAAATTTCTACCTGACCACTATAATGCCATCTGTTGCAATTCTTAGTCTCTCATCGATGCAAAGTTCAGTGGATGTTCCAAATGCTTTATCTCCATCACTATACATCAACTGCAATGTAAATAAGACTAAAGTTAGTAGGATATTTCCCAATTGGATCCTTGCAACCAAGAAACTGATATCTTCAACCATAATGAACCTGCAAGTTTTCTTTCCCAAGGGAAAAAAAACCATTAGATATAACTCTTCTGTTCCTTAAGTGGGAAACCCCAAGCATCTCTCCATTTTTAATAACCTGAAAAATTAGAAGTAACTTTTATCCACAACATAACTTGTAATTTCAAAGAATTTCAAATTGTAAAAAGAACAAAAAATCATGTCTAGTGTCATGTGCATAATACACCCCCTGTATGCATATCTAATGTCATATTAGATTGAGCAATCTTCCTCTATTGGGGTTTAATCTTCAATAACAGGAAGGTGAAAGATGACATGCTAAAGCCATGTAACTAAATACCCTTCCTGTGCACCATTCCCAGTGAAATTTCATGGGGATAGACTATTGGGATTTGGCCTATTCTTGTACGCATAGAAGATCCAGATCAATGTGTTAATAAAACAAATTTCAACAGTTGATACTCCAGAGCTTCCTATCAAGCAGGTACTCTGCATATGTCTAATTAACAGTCCCAGGACAAGTTTAAACCTTGAATTGGATGCTCAAACATTCACTGGAGCAATTTCAACCAAGAGAGCAACATACACTCTACCATGCATAAACAGATCATGACGTGAGTTGAAACTTGAAATGGCATGGCATGTAAATTGGTTAAGAAGTACAAATATACCATATCATATCAATCAAGATAATTGTTACTGACACATCAGTGAACCACAAGTACAGAAAGTTGACTCACTGTAGTATGTCGAATGCCAGTTGATTTCCCAAGCAATTCATGCTCTTTCAAGAACAAGAGTTCACCATGTATTGGGAGAAAATGTTGTGGCTTCACAATTCTAAGTATCTCCTCCTGAAGAAATTAGATTAATATTTAACTCTCATCAAACTGTATGACCTTCGCCTTGCAATAATCAATAAAATGATCACATAACCCCATGCAGAGAAACATCGAGATGCAAATCATGTTGAGTTAATGTGTGAAAAATACATCACCAAACAAGTGACCTATTGAGCTTGAAACAAAGGACAGATCTAGAAAAAGTGACTGATGTTCATGGCAACGACTTCCATGAAGTTCTCAATAAAGCAAAGGACAAATCTAGAACATTAAGAAAAAAACCATGTCTAGTTATTAAAGCCAGGATCAAATTAACATGTCATATGATGCCAAAAACTAAATGTGAAATCTTGAAAAGAAGCATAGATCTTACCAGTTCTCCCCGATATCCATGGCCAGATGTGTGCAACAGTTCATTCTTACCCATTACTATAGCTGAACCAATATCTGATATGCGGTTTAGCATTTTCATCACCCTAGATTCATTGCCAGGGATGACCTGAAAACAAAATATAAAACTTCTAAAGATAACTAATTTCAATGAATAGCAGCAACAAAAACTAAATATTTATTAAAATCATAACCATCTTCCAAATGTCTGACTAGAAACTTGCAGAAGCAAAAAAAAGAAAGAAAGAATGTTTCTACAAACCAGTGACAGCAATTGTAAACAAAACAAAGCAGAAGGAACATAAATATTCAAGCCTAAAATCAAAAGCTTGACTAATTCAAACTGTTAAAATTCATTAGAAGAATGGCCACCTAACTACTTTTTCCTCCAATAACAAAATGGAGGAACCAGAACAACTGTTGATCAATATCTTTGACCATATTCCCATTTAGGAGCTCTCTTGTAAGAATTTCATTGAACATCACAGTAAATTTAGCACTTCCAACATTTACAGCATAATACATAGTTGTGAGTGTACTATCAAGCAAAAGCCTCAACCAGAAGACTGAACACACCTTGGTTTATTCCATACAAAACAGGTGACCCAACAAAGTAGAAAACTATAAATCATCCAGCAAGAAGGGAAAGATGAAAGAGAGTATACATTCTTATATCAGTATATGCTCTGTTGAATCATGAGTGCATAAATTAAAATTTTCAGCACATATCTATTATCTAGTTATATATATATGTGTGTGTGTGTGTTTTTCCTGAAAAAGAGAATGAATCCAGTAGGAAAATTCTTTAAAAAATATAAAATAGGCTGTATATATCATGTTACCTTAGCTGAATACAGAATTACATCTTCCTTGCTCAATTTGAAGGAATGACTGCTGCCATATGATGCCAGATTCAGTGCAGCACGTGGCTCTGCCTGACACAAAAGCAGGCACATCACATCACATGGCTAGTTAAAAGGCACAGGAGTGGATAAAATCAGCTTACTTGAGATCCAGTTGTGACAATCAGCAGATCCTTTGGAGCATATGCATCAATGTCTTCGACTTTCACCTATATAATGTAAAGTAGAAGGTATCATCAGAACAAGATGAAAGGCATTGTAAATATAGCATTCCGAATCATAATGGTTATTAACTGCCTCAGAAATAAACACAGTGCAAATAGCATATAGGAAAAAATCTAAATGCCTGAGCCAAATGGACTTACGGAAGACCTTTTCATTTATTGACTAGAAATATTTCACAAGTCAACCAACATTACAAATTAATGCTGTAAAGCACAATGCCCAGCACAATCAGCTAAATACCAGACACAGTTAACAATAAACCAAGGAAATGAAGAGAGAAAATAGACCAAAAGTTTAAGCTCTAAACAATTAATAGAGAAATAGGCAACAAGGTGAGAAAACTTTTAAGTTCTAATACCAGAGTGGATGGATCAATTGGTGCCTTTCCATCTTTCCAAGCTGCATCCAAATATGTCCTCAAGGACATGCCAACAAAGACCTAACAAAAGGATCAACATATCACAACTGGCACGGCATGTATTCCATCCTCTTAAATGAAAGTGTGTTGTATTCTCAAAAATGGCATTACAATTAACTGGAGAAAAGAAGAAAGCATACAGTACATACCAACTTTCTACCAGTCAAATCAGCAGCAGCTTTCACACTTCCAAGGCGGTGTATATTTGATGCAAATTGAGTAGTAATAACCCTTCCTTTAGCAGCTGAAATACGTCTTATCAGTGCATCTGCCACCACACTTTCACTAATTGTCCTTCCAGGTGACAGAATATTTGTTGAGTCACTCATCATCTGAGCATGAGTATACATTAATTAAATTTCAAGTTGGATATCTTTATTCACAGATTTAACAACAGAAATAAATTGTAATGCATCTATAATAGATCATGATGATCAAAGCAGCACAATAGCTATTCAAAATTAGAATTAACCAATAAAAGGGAAATAGAGTTTGAGCACATGAATAACCTCTCAAATGAATAACCACAGAAATAAAGTTACAGCATTAGATGCTGGACATCAACTCCAACTTTTAAGCCCAAAAGAAATCAAAACAGGTAAACAGTTTTCAATGTTTCATCACAAAAACAGAGAAGCTATGCTTTTATTTTGTGGCTTCCATATCTTCAAAAGTCAAACCCAATAAATATGATTCTTTTAGATCATGTTAATATGATGAGCTGATGACGTGGTAAATAATTCAGGAGCTTTACCAGTGTTACTCCTTCTTTTGAAAGTTCCTCTAGTGCTTCACGATCAAAAACTTTCCCATCCAATGGTGATTCATCAATCTGCCAATGCATACCTTCTTAGGAGGCTTGTGAAGTGAAATAAAGAAGATGATGTGTCAATCCACAAGCTTACCTTCCAGTCCCCAGTATGAAGAATTGTACCATCATCACAGCGAAGTACCAGTCCGCAGCAATCAGGAATAGAATGAGTCACCCTGATAGGCTCTACTTCAAAAGGCCCAGCAATAAATTTCTTCCTTGTTCTAAAAACCTTAAGTCTAGAATAAACAAAAATCCCATTCTCCTTCAAACGTTTTTTTATCAACTGTTGAAAAAAAAAAAGGAACTGTTGAAATATCATCTTCAAAAACATCAAATAGAAGAGCTTCCATGCAAGTGTTGATAAATTTGGTGCAGCGCTTATTTCGTTTTTTAATATTAAACAGATACTTGGGTTTCTATTAGTATACTTGAAAAGTCAATGTAATTGTATGAGTTAGTTTCTCAGCGACCATTAGAAAATTCATAAGGAGCTAGTTTGTGGAGTGAGGAAGATTGCATAACAATGTAAAACTTATCTCTGTATATTACTCTATAAGCTCAACTTGACAAATTAAGCCTCATAAGTATGCATGCAAAAAGTAGCACACACATTATATACCTCCATTGTAAATGATGATGCATATATTGAAGTACGAGAATCTAGAGCTGGGATAACCTGCTTGGATAGTAAGAGGATCATTGTAAGTGTTAAATAAATAAATACACAGCAAAATGCTTGAAATCAGATAAGAAGAAGTATCTAAAGAGATCATGCATGATTGAGCTCAGATGAGAATAAATACTTAAAATAAGCATGCATAATATAGCTCAGTGATGCAGCCTAGAAGGCTGAAACCTTCCAGAAAACCGAAAAATCAAGTAAACCTAACTATCAAATTTAAAAGCCAAAAAAGTCTCCATTTGTGATTTCCCAGTTTCATCTCTCATCCTTCAACCACCAGCATTTTAACTGCACTTAGTAAGCCAGGATTCCTCGCCATAAAATAAATAAAAAAAAAAAAAAGAGAAACCCTCCACTTAGCCCAATTATCAAATATAATTTCAAGAGAAATAAGTGCATGTTTGGTGTGATGTAATTTAATGTAATCTAATGACACCAATTTTTTTTTCTATTGAATTACTGTTCAATTACATTCCATGATGCTCAATAACATCCTACTAAACATGCACTTAATGTGAAGGTGTGAATGGAAGCCATTGGGAATTCGCACCCCAATGAAGATAAGTAAATCCATCTAATAAAGCAGCAGTGCCAAATTATTTTTAACAGAAAAGCCCCAACAAAACAATAGCAAATTAGCAATGCATCAAGCCAATCCCTTAAGAGGACTCCAAATACGATTTGAATACAATGATGTGCCTATGAAAACAGCCATCAGCAGGATTGAACGTAATAACCCATCTAAATTCTAAAGTCCTGAAATTCATGTTCTCTTCCACTAAAAATAAGATTACTTTCAAGAATCAAATACTAGACCCAAAAGACTCTTTAGATCTCGACTATTTCTGCTCCTCTCCAGTCTCATGTCAATTTTCATCTATTTATACACCTTGGCCATCCCAAGTTGATGGTCCAAGCTGCCCACAGCCATCAGCCACGGTACTAAGATAGCTTCTTTTCTACCAATAACAATTGTTGGCTCAACTTGCCTCTCAAATCATCAATAACAGAAATATGCGACTATACCCTGACAGAAACTAGAGAATAGGCGTTAACAACAGAAACAATAATAAAGTTAGACTTAATAGACAAGTATTTCATTTTCAGTCAAGTCACTCAAAATGCTATTTGCAAGAAGTAGAAGGTGACTTTACCCAAGGCAACGCACCAATGTGATCTTCATGTCCATGAGTTATAACAACAGCTTCAATTTTGTGGCTCCATCTTCTTATAAATGTGGTATCAGGTATTATTTTTTGGACTCCAAGCTCATCATAGCTGAAACATAGATTGTACAAATATTAAAATGTCAGCACATCAGATGACAATAGTTTCAGCGACATGAATATAATCATGCACACAAAAGAAAACTGCAATTTCCAGTACCTTTCACATAAGTTTATTCTTTGAGGCATGATTTATGGAAGCATGTGTATCACTTACACATTCTATTACACATGTTTGATCCCCTTAATAATTCATGTAAAAGTTAGAAAGTTGTTTATTGATGAAGCAGCTGAAACAGTACTAAATACCTCTGCTGGAATAAATCCTCATAAGAAAATGAGTATCCACTAGGCAGAAATGCATGAATTAAGCATCAATACATATAAACAAAAGATAAGGTAAATACTTACTCAGGAAACATAACACCAGCGTCAATTAGTATGTAGCGATCATGATTCCCAACAAGCATGCAATTCATCCCAATCTCACCTAGGCCACCGATAGGAATAACACGGATTGGTGGGCCATTAGACCCTTCATAAAACTGTTCCAATTTACGTTTAACAGAATCCTCCATACTTTTCCCAGCCCCTTCCAATCTTCCTGATCTTTTACGTGGTGCTCTGGATCCATGACCACCTAGAATGAGCCAAGATAGTACAATAATTATGAACACTATATTCCTACTAGCAACTATTTTTATGATACTGGAAAGGCCATGATGGAAAACTTCAAAAAAAAAATCAAGATATTTTAAGAACAAAATGAGGAAAGAGACTCAATGATGACATACAGTCACCAGAAAATAAATATTGTACCCAACCAAAATAAGTTATTAGTGCACCAAAGAATTGAAAATTTTAACGATAAAGAATGATGATATTATGGGGTGCCTATGGCCAGTATATTCTAATATAAGAATTCAGAGAAGAACAGAAAGAAAGAAAGCAGAACATTCAGATTCAGGAGGCTTCTGAATTATAACTATTTTGATTAAAACTCAAGTGAACTTGTAGACATGCTCATAAATTTAAGTTCAGATGGGTACACAGTTTTATCCTGTCTGACTTCTTAAATGATTAAGGGGGAGCTATATATTTGCTTAACAACTTCTAATGGAAATACGTTAGGCTATTCTCAGTTTCTATCTTAAACTTCCCTTAGTTTGACACACGCTAGAATGAAACCTCCCTCAGAATAACCAGACACAGCAGCTTAAATTCCATTTCTTTTGATTTAAGATAAAACATATAGGATCAAAACAATCAATTAAAATAAAGTGCAAATAATTTTTAGGACAGCTCCACCAATAACAGTTGAAGAGCCGAAATAAACAAAATCTTCCAAATAAGAGACTTTCTAATATATAGCTAATATAAGCTCCAAAGCATGCTGAACAAGTTTGCAGAATAAACCACATGCTTAAACACCATAGTTCTCTTTTCTAAGAACCCATTACACCAAAACCACCACTCCACTGGCCTACTTACCTTAAAAAAAAAAACTGTTTTATTACTTCAAGTCAAGTTCTCCCCTAAACAACACACTCTGGAGCTGCACAATTTCACTTTCTTTTCTCAGGCTATTCCTTTTTTTACACGCCAAGTTTTAAGGATGCAATTAAAAGAACAACAATCTGTAACAATTAAAATCATGCCCCGACGTTTTAGAACTGAACGCACCTATTGTTGTAGGAGAACCGATAGAGCACGAAATGGGATACTTCCTGGAGCTCGGGCGGCGCCAAAGACTATACGGGCAAGGGGAGATAGTACTAAAGGAAGCCATGTTCTGCAAGTCTCTGTGTCTACAAGAAGCAAAGCATGTAGAGCCCAAGTACAAGGAATAAGATAGAGAAAAACCCCCCAACATCCCTAAATGCATGTGTTTGCAGTTGCAGAGATGAGAAAATAGGAATTGAAATTAGGAAGAAAGTTTAGGTTTAGGATTAGGATTAGGATTAGGTAGAAAGAGTGAGCTTCTTGGAGTGGGAAATCGAGTGAACGAGTAAAGCCAAGGGCTTTTTCACAGTAAGGTTGAGCACTAAAATATCTTTCTTATCAGAACAAAATCCAGATGGAAACGGGAGGGCAATGATAGGAAGCTCGCACGTGCCTGCTCAAATATCCACAGGCGTCCTCCATTTGTATCGTCTAATTTTTTTTTTTCTTTCTTTTTTTGTTGGCAGCCATAATTATCCACTCCCGAAGTTTACAGCCGCTTAGGCTCAGTTGACATCAGAATTGAATTAATTATATATAATTTCAGTCTGATCAAAATTATTTTTGCTTAAATATATATATATATATTATCTGGACACTCTGTGGTTTGATTTTATTCCAAATTAACAATATTATTAAAAAAAGTTACAAATAATAATTAAGACTGTTATATCCAATATTATTTCAGGAGAAATTTCTCAGTACAAATGTTTGTTTTTCCTTTTATTCTCTTCCAGTCGGCCGGAACTTTGTCTGTGGGTTCCTCTTTCCTTTGGGGCAGGATAAGCCATATCTTTCAACTACATGAATGGTCTCTTTCCTCAATAATTACTTATTTTGGAGTGTTTATGGTTCAACATTAGAGTGAGATTGTGAATTGAAATCTGTGTGCAAACAAGACAACTAATGAAATCAGTGAAATAGGCGCCAAAACTAAAATAGCTCAAGCCAGTCCCTCCATATCTACATGACAGGGGACTGAAATTGGCAGGGTCACGGACATAGCTGAGTTGGTACTCAGAAAGCAGAATTGGTACCAAAGAGATTGGCAGTTCAAGTCCTCTTTTGGATATAGTGAAGATGGTGCTCTTCTTAGCCACCAATAACCGAGTTTCTCTCTCCCGATTCATAAGTCATATGAGTTATCTGGAGAGTTTGTGCAAATCCTGTTGATGCCATCTGTGGCCGAGTTCTGCCCAACCATGCAAAGCGTCCATTTTGGTTCAAAAACTTCCGGCAGTGATTGTTGTTGCATGTTCTTCTTTACCTCTGGAGACGGCAGCGATGATGGTCTTTCCAGATGCAACTAAGCAACAAAGATTCGAGGGTTCGTGGTGCTGGTAGCTGGGCTTGTACTTTATCTGATTTCGACTTGGCCTGTACATAGTCCTAGTAAACTTTGCCCTTGATGCAATATACATTTGCAGTTCAAAAAAACCAATCTCTTAATTCATTTTCTTCTACTATAATTTAACTTTGGCTAAATCAACTATAATTCTAGTATTTGTTAGGATCTAAGCACAATAATTAGAAGCAGTGGACACAACACGTGAAAATCAGTGATGCAAATTTCAGTGCAAGCCCAAAATGCAACTGGTCTAATATAAATAAGAAGGTTCCAGTTAATGTACAACATCAAGTGCCGGAAACTTCCACAGTGAGGTAGAGTCATTAAGTTTCCTTGGCATGTCCATGAAACCAAGGCAGTCCCTGTTGAAGGCATTGTTTTGCATCGCGTTGTGGAACAATAGGTCCAAGAAAGATCCTCCACAAGTCGAGTATTATTGTTACTAACATTGCAGCGCCCAGAGCATCGACAGCCACCCTTGGTAAGTCCCACAAGTCACCAGGTTTCTCATCGATTCTGTGTGCATCAGTGAATCCCATAAGAGAGTCAGATATCGTTTATATAGAAAATCATTCCAATGATTTTAATTTTCCTTTTCACTTTTTCAGCTTGATGTTTTCTAATATTGCATTGTTCCCCCCCACCACCACCACCAACAGCTATGTGGATCAATTATCAAGCATATTCTAAAATGCAAAATGTATTAGCATACTGAAAAGGATCAGAAGCTGCAGGCTGCAGCAATGACCAGAAATTCAAATTTCTCAGTTTACATCTTACCTCAGAAACATTGGGAAGCTTACAATGAAGTAGATGGCATAAAACAAGGACCCAACTTTGTACATGGAAGACCGGTCCACAAATTCATAGTAAGGAAACTGCACAGGTCCCAAACATGAAAGGTATACTCAGTTAAAAAGGGCCACAAACCACATCAAAACAAGCTCCAGATGAAGCACCGCAATGCTTGTTAGAAGTGATAAAACTAAAGCTTCGGTGATATAAAAGATATTATTCTCCATTGACTAATCTATTTATTTGCATGTGCTATGCTTCTTATATGATTAGGTAAAAAAGTTTTGAATAGTAGCGTAGGCTAAAAACCAATTTAGTACTTGGCACATACATTAGAAATGGCTAGCGTTTCCAGGTATGCTATGAAATATGCAAGAGCCAAAATCCATGCTGCCTCAGTAACCCATTGAATTTTGTCTGGTAAGTCAGCAATAGCATGCCGTAGTCTGCGAAGTGTCATATTTGAGGTGACATGGTAAAACAGGAAACAAACATGTGTAAGGAGGAAAGTTGTGTGTGGGACCTGCACAAAATAGTAAAACAAAATGATCACACAGGGCACCATGTACATTAATAGCAGAGTTTCTTGATTTATAGCTTACATCATTCATCTTCCATGATGGAAATGTATAAGAAGCTCCCAAAACTGTAAAGAAATAGTGTGTCCAAAAGTAATTTCCAACGTAGCTGAAAATGATTATCCAAAGGCTGGCCTGCCACAACAATAAGTTCACAATTGAGACCAATAGCATTTCGTTAGAGTCAGATTTGCTTCACATATACATGCAACTGCATTTACTTTACACAATGAAAAGGAAATGTGAGATTTCAAGAAAATTATGTCCTAAGCAGCTAAGCCAAAGTATTTAAAGTTCACATTCACTAAAAGATGTAGTTAAAAATAAGAACTAACTCCTAAAATACTCAAGTAAAAATGTAACTACAAAGATCCCTCAACTCCTATCGATAATTGTAGCATTTCTCCTTATTAAGTTTTTATGCAATTGTTGATCAAAATAGTATCTTGCCAGTACTCAGCCACTCGTATGGCTCCAAAACCTGCATCTTTACACAGTTACATTGGGATTGACCAGGTTCACTAAAGCAAATAGTGCAGTTTGAATTCACACTTCTAACCAAATTTCGTCGGATTATAGTTAATAGAAGAAACTTAGGGCAATAACTGAGAAATTGGTAACTGCTACAAGCATCCTTGGATAAAACAGAAACATAGGACAATTGAAGAACTTCAATAGAAATTACAGGTGACTAAGCATGTTCACATAATCATTATCAAGAAAAACGTAATATTCACAAAATGTTGTAAAAGAAGGCGTCATATGAATGAATAGTTAATAAATGGAAAATGGACAAATTAGAATGTTGTAAGGAAGAAACCGCTTGCCTTCACCCAATAACGGTCCTTCCAACTCAAGCCCCTATCAGCCTGCCAAAAAGAAAACGAGTAAGCAAAGAAAATAAATGTAAA
Source organism: Cnidoscolus chayamansa (assembly GCA_948266635.1). NCBI lineage: Eukaryota > Viridiplantae > Streptophyta > Magnoliopsida > Malpighiales > Euphorbiaceae > Cnidoscolus > Cnidoscolus chayamansa. The sequence continues at coordinate 792 of CAOGCB010909274.1, read as the reverse complement.
ATGGAAAAAAGGCAACTCCAAAAGAGAAAGAAAACATCATGAATTTACCTTTCCAACAAATATCATTGGTATCAAGAAAGAAGGAACTGCCGAAACCATCGCCAGAAGCAAATACTCCAATTCCGTAAAGCTCTGCCAGTAACAACAGCAATGGTAGTTTCAGAATCAAGGTTACACGAGCCATCAATTTTGGCGCGTGATCTATCGCGGTTGTGCGAGAAAAGTCCATTAGCAACATAATTACTCTTTCTTGTCGTAAAGTCTTTTTACATAAATCCAGCTAAAATTAAACAGCCAAAAAAAAAAAAACCCTCATTGCCCTCCAATCAACTTTTCTAATAATTTTCTTCAAAACAAAGAGAGAATACCTCGTAGAGTTTGTAAGGAACCACAATGCCCAAACAGAGAGTAAGCCAGAATGGAGTATAGCAAAGGAAGAAAAGCTCGCCCCATCTCTTACTAGGGTTAGGAGAAAGCCATAGATTGGAATTATTGGAACCCGATTTCGTACCTGTGGTCACCCCCAATTTCTTATCAGAAAGTGATAGAATGAATTACTTTTAACTAGAAAAAGAAAAAGAAAAAAAAAACTTCAGAGAAAACAAAGCAAACAAAGAAACGTTGGATTTACCGCCCATTGTAGGGATATAAGCGGAAATCTTTGGGATCTGGATAGCGAGGGCGAGGAGCAAAAGGAGAATCTGGGTAGTGGGTATTGCCCGGTTTGACGATTTCAGCGAGGACGGAATCTGAGGGAGGGAAGAGAGCTGCGCTACAAGTGTTCACTCGGTG
>CAOGCB010909218.1:0-12537 GCA_948266635.1 Cnidoscolus chayamansa | reverse complement strand
AATTCTTCTCTCTTATTCTGCCTATTCTCTTCTCTCTAAGTTCTATTACCCGCTGTATTTCTTTTCCTCCTTTCCTTCCCCTTCTCTCTCTATATCTCTCTATTTTCTACTCTTTTGTGGAATGAAGAATCCTGCTCCATGGCACCATTTTCCAGCAACAGATTGTTTGCTTGATGTATATCCTTATGAACTAGCTAGAATGGACGAACACAAATGTATATTGATGAGCATTATTTGAATTAATGCATCTAAAACAATGTTTAATATTCGTCTATCAGATGACATTAACTACTGCATGTGATGTTAATTCTGAGGAAACATTTTATGATCATGTGAATTTTTTGCCTTTTCAGGTGAGAAACAAACTTTTTGGTTTCTTTACTTCTACATCATTATGATTTATTATGACCTATTTGGAGTTGCCTTGGTTATATGGATCATTTTCTTTTAATTCTTCTTTTTAGAGCTACAGCTTCAGAACCCTAACGTTATGCGTTTTTGGGTCTACATAATGAATGCAATAGAGTTTATAAGGTGTTTGTCAACTACTCTTTTATCCCAGGCTCTGGTCCAGCTGTTTGTGGACTAATTGAGACTACTCATACCAATGTGGAGTTGTTCTTCACACTTTGAGATATATTTTAAATGTATATATATTTGTGAAGCATATGTTGATATTTTAATTCCATTCTCTCAGAGTAGTAAATGTTAAGGGTGTTCTGTTGACATGAATTGGTTGTAGAGTTTCTTGACATGTATGGCTATATTTCACACTTTAGCTGCTTCCTTGAGATTCCTTGTTCACTTGGGATGGTCACTTAACTTAAATTAATATGTTTGATTTTGATTTGGTACTTTGTCAAATATATTTTCAGGAATTAGCAAACGAACTACTACGGAGGGACTAAGGGAAGCATTTTCCAAGTTTGGTGAAGTGGTTCATGGTTTGTGCTTTCTTTCCATAATGTTTAAGAAACTGCCTCTATGAATTATCAGTAATTTCCATCTTGCTTTTTACAGCCAGAGTGGTGACTGATAGAGTGTCAGGATATTCGAAAGGGTTTGGTTTTGTTAGATATGCTAGCTTAGAAGATGCTGCTAAAGGTATAGAAGGCATGGATGGGAAGGTGAGTATTTGATTTTCTGCTTTCATTTCTTGGATAAAGGAAGTTATGATTATCGTAAGGTCTAAGTACACGGGATAAGGGGATAAAGTGATAAGTTAAATTATTGATCTAGCAGAAAGCAGATGGTAACATTAGAATTTCTATTTCCCCTTTCATTTAATATGGTTTGTGCATGAGCTCTTCAAGGCACACAACAAAGTTACAGAATTCTGATAACTCTAATTGGAAACCCCCCTCATCTGTTTATTTTTGTTTATTAAAGTTAATTTAACCTATTTCAGTTACGATGTTGATTTTGTTGATACTTTCTTTGCATTTTAGGAACAAAGTTTATTTTTATTTTTGTGGCACGTTTTTTTTTTTTTTTTGGTTTTTGGGCTTCCGATGTTCCTGCTTTCTGATTATATTATGTTCTATAGTTTTTGGATGGCTGGGTTATATTCGCTGAATATGCAAGACCCAGGTCGTCACCTACTCCACCTGGGAACAACGTGGGTCCCGGTTATGGGAGCAGTATAGGCCCTGCTTTTTGGAATGCTGCAGGTCCTGCAAATCAGAGCAATACAGGGCCTGCGTACCAGAGCAACATGAGTACTACGGCTCCTGCATATACGAGGAATTCAGATCCTAAGGGGAGTACCACTGGGCCTGCCAATTTGAGCAACATGGATTCCACATATGGGAGCAATAGCAACATGGGCCCTGGATATGGATCCAGTGGTGGTCCTGCTTATGGTAATAGCAGCACTCCCACATATAGAAATACTTCAGGAACTGTCTATGGAAACATGGATCCACCTTATAGAAATCACATGGGTGCTTCATATGGCCGTCGATAATTTATATGAACTAGCAAGTTCAACGTCTTAGAAAGTTTTTCTAGTCAACGAAGAGCATTTGATGAATTCTTTAATGTAAGTCTGGTTTGCCGTTCAACGTTTGGGATTGCAAGCGTTGGAGATGAACATTATAATCAGCATATCGAACTTATATATGAATTGAATATGTTGGAGCAACTCTTAATACATAAGCATTTTGTCTTGCGAAGCATGTACTCCGTGAACCGAGGATATATGTCTGAAAACTGTATCATTAATAAGTTTTTTAGGATGTGATTTGGATAATTGGAATAGAGTATCAATAGGTGTCAGATAATTGTGGGCTTTGTGATTGTTAAAAAAACTGAGAATTTAAAACCTAAGTCATCTGTTGGACCATAAATGCATTCCTTTTGTCCCATGTCAGTTCCTCAGTGTGTTTATATTCTGCCTCAACTTTCACCTGGTGTCTTGTGCACGACATCAGGTTTCTAGAAATTGATGGTAAAGCTGAATCCATCGACTACAGCACAAAGATTCAAACGACCCCATTACCAATTTTCTCATTTATTGCAAAAATCACAGGTGGCCCAGAATTTATAACATTATTGTCCAAATGGGCCAATGAAAATAGTGAATTTTCCCTTTGGTCGAGGCAAACCAACGAAATTTATGTCATAGAAAGAAACCCAACAGGAAGATATCTCAATGCTACCATCCATTTAGGACAAACAGAGTCTGATACTTGTTAGGAATTTGTTGCAGGGAACTATAAGATAACAAAATTTAATGCGTCTTCGTTCTTTGACACTTATAGCATTTTTCACAAACAAGTATATGGGACCCTTGAGGGGTATGGCATTAAATCAGAATTGTCAATTTTGGTAGGGTTGAGGGTTTTCTGATGGGTTGTTTTCCTTATTTATTTCTTTCTTTCTTTCCAATTTTTTAATAAAAAAGTTGGATTTGCACAGAGAATTTTCTGGAGAGAAAGAACATAAAAATAGTTAAAATATGAGGCAAAGATTCAAGAAATACCTTTTTTGTGGTGCAAAATGAGTTTTTTTTTTTTGACTTGACATATCTATTTCTATGCCCTGTTTTCACACTGTATCATGAAAACCATATAATCATTCAGCTGTTATGATTGTGACGTCGAAAGTTTGTGCTATGTTTTAAATTGTTTCTTAAAAAAATTAATTTTGCGTAATTTCTGTTTATCAATTACTAATTGTGGGTCAACGGTGATCGTTTGTATTAACTATAAAATAATTGACAATTTAATGGGTTGTATTATAAAATAACTAATGCAAGCTCTTATAATATCTATACTATTTCATTATATCCTTCTTAAATATATATGAACTACGAGAGATATCTCTTTTTCGTTTTTTTTTTAACCCTAAAGAGAAAAACTTTCTAATATCATATTAATCAAATTGGCATTTACAGGCTCCTTCGGCTTTATACTCCTTTTTTTTTTTAAATTAACTTTTACAAAAAAAATTTAAAAAAAATGTTTCATTTATCATATATCAGTTTTATTTTAATTATATTTAATATGATATTAAATATAGAAATTCATCAATTAATTTCTGAAACCTAATAAATAAATAAATTATTTAATCTGACTTTAACAATATATATACAATTGCAGATTCAAAATTATTTTAAATATCTAAAAAAATATATGATTCTGAAAAAAAGAAGCAATGAAATAAATTATATACAGAGAACATGCTTATCAAGACCAAAAATAACCCAATATCTAAATTTATATGTAAACCTCATCCTAACAAATTGACAATTTTATGATCTTACCATTTATATGTAAAAGAATTAATTAGGCTTGTTGACAGTTTTTTAATGGCTGCCAATTAGTTTTATTTTTATTTCATCTCAACCATTAAAAAACAATAAGAAGTTGTTTTGCATATGTAAAGGTATATTTGGCCATGTGCGTCCGACGTGCCTTCATCAACCCGGCGGGTCCGCCGCCAGATCTCAACCCTCTATATGAGTGGTATAAGTGTAATAAAATCCAAATACATGCCCATTCTTATTCTCATTCTGATAACGCCAAAAAATGTCTCTCTTTATAAAAACCAGCTGTAGCTTCCAAACTCGCAAACCTATTATCTCACAACTTTCAACTCTCACCCACCCACCCCCTCACTTCCATATGCCTGCTATTTAATGAATCCTAGCAGCTGATACTCGTCGCTGGAGAACCGCCACAATGAGAGAAAAGAGTTCATTCTCTTATTTCTTTTGATTTCGCTTCATCTTTGGTCTTTTTGGATTTCTTTTTTTTCCTTTTTTCTTTTTTGTTTCCGTTTCAAGTGTGTAAAGATGAAGTTTTTATTGGAATTTGTCTCGTGTTGCGGTGCCGGGGGCGGTGACAGTTCCGAAAAGAATCCTCCGGAAGCGAAAGGGCGATGTTCGGAGGAGACGCGGTCGCTGATGGCTCAGCGGACACTGCAGACGGTGAGGCTGGGAAGTAGGAGGAAGAGGGGGAGAGTGGGGTCAGCATCTGTTTCGACCGGAGTTGGTATGGGTGAGTGGAAGCCGACGCTTTCCTCGATATCAGAGGATAACGTGGTGATGAAGGAGGAGAGAAGGGAAAGAGTGGTAAAGAGGAAGGGCGGTGGTGGGTCCCGTCGATTAGCTAGTATTCCTAACTACAACGAAGATTACAGGTAACCAATCTTCTGCAATTTCTATTTCTTTCTTCTTCTTTCTTATAATTTTATAGTGGTGGTGGCAAATGATTTCATTTTTTTTTATAATATTGTGATTGTTATTGGCTCAGGCGAAATAATCAATTCTCGGTGATTCCAACATTCTCAGCGACTCCGTTCATGATATAGCAGTGTTAATATGGAAGTGTGTATCTAAAAAGTAGTAAAAGCTTGATTATGGGATTGGGAGATGTGGTGTGGTGTGAAGGATGATGATCCCCGAATTGGAGTTGGAGGGCTCTAATTAAGATTCTTGTGGCTTTGGTAAATGCAACATTTTCATCCAATTCAATTCAGATTTTGAATTTGCATGATTACCAAATTAGATCGTCAAATGTGTTTCTTAACGTAAAAAAAAAAAAAAATTTAGGTTGATTATAGACTAGTTTAAAAAGCAATGCCACCAATAATAGCAAGGTAATGCTAAAACTCAGCCGTGGGCTTCATATCCTTCACTACACTCCAATGCGACTTTTATTCATATTATTATTTGCAAGAATGAAGTCAGCAAGTGCCACTTGGTTCTTCCATTGGCATTGTCGACCACCACAATCATCTCGCAGTACCGTACGGCTGTTCTCTAAATCTGCCTGTCGGCCGCATCACGCACTGCTTTTTAATATCATCGACTCCATGAAAATCATCATCTCATATTTTTTTTTATTATAATACAAAATAGTAATACCAAAATAAATGTTATATTACTCGTTTAATATTCTTAAATTTGAATTAAAATTGTTTAACATGAAGTATTTTCATAAATAAATTTAATTGTAAATAATTCTTTGATTCTCTTAGACTAAGATATTTTGAAAAAAAAATATATATATAATCAGTACTGTATCAGGGAACAAAAATGGCTGCTTTGAGGCAGCTTCCTGCCTCAACGAAGAAGAATGATAACGTGCCTTGCAATACAATCTAACTTTTTATCTATGGGCATTAATTCAAAGAAATGGGAAAAACTTACTTGCAAGTCAGAATAATGGAAAAATACAAGGCCTTAAATATTTCAATGAAGAAATCGCCGTGAATGTTGCTTCCCTTCCTCACTCTTTGTTCCCGACTCATCGCTATCGCTAATTCAGTGACTTGTTACTTTACTCGCAATAGATTCCATAGGTTTAGAGATCTCTTAATAACCAATCAACTCTTAAATATATAAATATATGTATTCAGAACCAAAACCTTCAAATGCTTCTCCATTCTCTTTCTCCATCCTCCATTCCAATCATTGTGTCGTACAATGGCCGATTTAATGTCTCCGGCAAGTAAAACGCAAGCAATCCTCCCATGATTCCGCATGCTGCAAACACCTCAAATGGCAATGCACCCCCCAAAATCACCACTAATGGTGCCAGTATTGCCCCCAGTTGTGATGCCTGTGTAGTACTGCCCAGAGCTGCATTTCTCACTACTGTCGGAAACAATTCTGCTGTGTATATAAACAATAAATTATATGTCCCAGCCATCCCAAATATACCCAAAATCCCACAAACCATTTTTATGTTTTTCCATTTCCCAGCAGTTCCCATCAAACTTCCCAAGAAGCAGAAGAGCCCACTGAACCATTGTGTTCCAATTGCCAACGGTTTCCTCCCAAACTTATTCAACAGAAGTGCTGTTATAGTATATGCTGGCATTTCAGCTACAGCATTAAGCAGCACAGTGAGGTAGAGGTTGGTTTCAAGATTCACAACATTTAGGCTAATCCCATAATACACAACGGCGCACAGGAAGTTAATCGCCACAGCTAAGAACAAACGGATGCGGGTAATTCGTGACCGTATTACATCAATTAGAGAACCTGTTATTGCTTCTCTTTTTGCAGGTTCTTCCTTGCAATTCTTCTCATCATTGCTTGAACTGTTATTTGCTTCTGCGTCAAGGGCCAGTATAACTCCATCAGGAAGGTGGTTTCCGTTTGATTTAGCAATCCCGTTCATTAGCTTCATCGCATCACTGATTCTCCCACGAACAAGGTACCATCGAGGGGACTCGGAGATAAAAGGAAGCACAATGACGAGGAATAGAATGGAAGGAATAGAGGAGGCAATATAGAGTTCGCGCCAGGATTGGAAAATGTACGCTACACCCGACAATATGGCGATTCCAGCAGAGAAAAAATAGAATGTGGACATACCAACCATGCCACGCTTGGTGGGGCCGACAGGCTCTGTGGCAAGGACAAAAGCACAGAGGCCGACACCTCCGGTGCTGAAACCAGTGAGGAAACGGAGAAGGAGATAGCTCCAGTAGCCTGGTGCTAATGCAGTTAAGCAACCAAAGAAGGTATTTAAGATGCAAACTACTGTTAGAGAGCCTTTTCTTCCTAATATGGAGTCTGAGAGATGGCCAAATATCCCTGCACCTGAAAAGGTCAACATTAATCATTAATCACTATGCTAATTAAGTCTCTGTTCTGATAAAATCTAATGACTGTATCAGGACTCTGTTCCATCTTTGTTAATGAATGGTGATAGTGGTTACTGTCATGAGAATTGTGCACACCATGTTCTTATTATAAATAGAAGTTAGAGACTCAATCCTGCAGTAATTTATGTACATATATAATCAACCTCTTCAGAAAATCAAATCAAATCAAATCAAATCAAACCAACCCATACAAAATGAATGAATTCATCGTAGCTATCAGCTGGATTTAAAATTTCAAATGACAAGGCAAAGGGTAAGCCTAACTAGCTATCGAATTCAAATGACAAGATAAAGAATAAGTCTTAAAAACTGTAGGAATTTTATTTTCTGTGTACATAGTTTAGATCTTAATTATAACTAAAAAGAGACTGTTAGAAACTCTCACAAGTAGGAATTGCAGATGTAGATTACGAATTGCATCAAGGAAAGAGGAAAAGGGACAATAATAAGATAAACTCTCACAAGTAGGGAAATAAGTTGTTAGAAAGAGAAAAGAAAAAGAAAGGTGCACCCAATATCCTTATATGCTTTACTGTTCACTCCATAATCTATAACCTGCTTCATGTGACTCTTGCTATAATTATTTATTTCTTTTGAAAATAAGCATAACCAAATTATTACGAGGATACATCAATGTCCAGTGGTTTAAACATTTTTGCACTTCCTCACTAATTTTCTACTACTTGGAAAATTAATAAAATTGAATTTCTTATGACATAAGTGTGCAATCATCACTAACTGATATACTTGGCAATTCTTGAAAGTTGGGTTGGTTTCGTTTCATGCTTTTGTTGTTATACCATTAATGATTTAAGAACAAAATGTGTATCAAAGTAGCTTCCTCTGTGTTTTCATATTTTTTTTCCATCAGTTATAAAATTAGCTAAGTCGAGTTCCATCAATATATTATCATTAACTGGCTAAATAAATATCAAATAATATCATACACAGGAGGACAGCATTTTGCACAAGAAAAGGCATTGGTAGTGATTTTCATGCATCCTAGTTAATCTTTGTGACGTATTAGTTTGTTGACAAGACTCTGGTCAATAATTAAAACAATAAAAAAAAATGCAATAGCATTATAAGTGGATGGCTAAGGTTCGAAAATTGGATAAGAAAAAACACATGAATCTGAAAAGCCTCAAACATAAAAATACACAACAAAAGAAGTGTGGAACCAATCACAATCAATTTTACTCTAAATAAATTATTAGTCCCTTATTTCGATCCGTCCAGTAGAAATTTATGAAATGAAACCTCAAGTGAAAATGATATGCCCAATTTATGTGAGCGATTAAGACAGCACTGTAAGGCTAGAATGGCTGAAATTACAAGTCGATGAAAATAAACCCGGAATTTATTACGATACTAATAGCAAGTAACATCCTATTTTGCAATGTTATCTTTTTTTTTTTTTTTTATTTGAGATCAAGTTTAATGTACTTTTAGATCAAGAACATTAAAACATAAAATTAATATTTTATTTCTAAATTTTTGAAAATTACTACTTCAATCTTTTGACAAAAGAATCAAATATTACCCTAAATTAAAATATTTTGACTAAATGAAATATAAAAAAATATATAATTTTTTAACAAAAAGTTAGACATTAATTGTTAAAATACTTTTCAAGAAAATAATTTATATTAAATATTTGATTAGAATTTTAAAAAAATAAATCGTTTAATTAATATATGTAGAAAATTTAATAGTATTAAGAAGATGTTAAGGTTTTAAAAATAAAAAAATAAAAAATTCCTATATCAATTTTCTTTTAAATTATTTCACAAACATATCAATATATTTTTTTAAAAAATATATATTTTTATAAAATTAAATGAAGGCTAATGATACAATTACTGTACTTATCTTGAATTAATCTAAACGATAAATACAAATATAGGTGTATTTTATATTCTTAAGACCAAATCATACAAAATTTAGAAATCATTACACTATATAAAATATATGACACTCCATAGGAAACTAGGCCCCACATCCAACGTGAGATTCTATTTAGAAAAAATAAAATAAAATGCATGTGAGATGTGAGATGAAGTCAGAGAAATACAATAGCCCACTTTAAAACACATTATCTTTATTTTAAAAAAAATTCTAAAATAAACTCACATGTTATCATTTAATAAGACATTGCAATTAATCACCAATTCGGATAACTTCAAAGTTCCAAAATATTTAATTGTAAATAATTTTTATAAGTATATTCCAATTTAAAATAATGTAAATTAATATAAAATTTTTTAAATATATCAAAAAAATATAAATATTTTTAAAAATTAAATTTGTTTGAAGCAAACCAATAAAAAAAAAACTAGAACCGTTAATTAGATTTCCGAATCGAATTTTAATGATACTTACAACTTGATCGAATGCACATTTAATGAGTTTGGTATCTCAATTAGGATATGCAGTTGACACAGGACCTATAGAATATAATTTATTCGTCAAAGCAGAGAGGCATATGCAGAAAGTATGTCCAACGTGAACATGGAGCACCGAACTTTGGTTTGGTCGATGAACGCAACTTTCCCTATATTAATATAATTAAATTTGAATGCCTAACTATAAAAATAATATGTGAATGGCATCGCGTAAGGTATGGTCCAAACATGTGAAAAAACCTGGAAAACTACGTTGTCTTTTCTGCATCTCTCCTTCTCCAGATAACTGATTCATCAGATTTAATTTAACGTCTTTTTATATATATATAATTATTTTTATCGATCAAAATACTATAAAATATAAAGCATAAGCCAAACAGGAACAGAACTTTTTATTTCTTAATAATTTTTTAAAAAGGCAAAGAAAGAGAGAGACTCACCAATCATGCAGCCACCGAAGAAAACGGCTTGAACCAATCCGACCTTAAACTTCTGTCCACACACCAAACCCCACTGGGCTACCGTGGAACTCTCCAAACCACCAACCCACTCCCATGAACCCGGTTCAAACCGACAAATGCTCTTCGCCGTCGCGTCGCAACCCGATCCTAGACATCTGAAATCCGGTTCACGGTCTGCAAATATCACGACCATCGTGTGGAACGCCTCCAGGGCCCAAGCCAAGCTAGTCAGAACAAAGTGACGCAATTGCCACCTCCCGAATTCACCGCAGTACTTTTGGAGCATATCATCAATGGTTAGATTCTCCGGCTCCGATTGCTTGGAAGAAGGTTGGAGCAGCGGCGAAAGAAGCTCGGGATCTGAAGATGACATCAGAGCCATCTTTTTATTTGTATCGTTTTTTTCGAATGCATTTAGTACGGCGAGCGGTAGAAATAGGGGTGTATATATATATTACATGGGGAGGAAATTGAGGGAAACATCAAATTTTTGTTGACTAAAAAACACGTGGAGGAAGACAAGCCGTTGATATCGTGGGTGTGACTGCGATGCAGATGAGTGAGTGGGACTCCTACGGAATGGGAGCGGCGCCCATTGGAGTTAAAAGATGAAGCTACGGATGAATGATGGTTTGGATCTTCCAATTTTGGCGATTATGCGAAACTAAGACGGTGATAAAAGAAGGAACAATTTCCATTATTCATAACAATTTTCTATAATTTATTTTATTTTAAAAACAGAACCCAACTTGCTTCCTGAAATTTCATATATATATATATATATATATATATGGTAGACATGATTTCATTGGATTAGATTATACAAGATAAATTATAGATTCAATCATATCCACTAAAAAAAAGTATAATTTCATTATAAAATTAATTTAAGATTTGATAAGTTGCTTGTAAAAATTCTGACCTCGTCAATGTGTTTATACATTTATTTAATAAAAATGCATGTTAATATTAAAGCATTTACAAAACAATTGAAAATACAGGCAGATAGATTCACATTGTATCAATTATGTCACTTGCTTATCTACTAAGTTAAGTTTATGCGGACAGAAAAAACAGAATTATCATTATTATTAAATTATAATATTAAATTAGACTCTCTATTATTTAAAAAATCCAGTAATTTATTATAATAATTTAAAAAAAATGTTCAGTAATAATTTAATAATTTATTTTCTATTACCCAATCAAATTTTAATAGAGCATTAAATCTTTTTAATATTTAAAAAAAGTATTTTTAAATTTATTTTATAATGATAAACAAATAAATATTACTTGAGTTAAACTCTTTAGAATTTTAAAAGATTTTAGAGTTCAATAATAGTTTCATGAAAAGAATGACACCCACCAATTATCATTGCTATTCAATTAAAAAATTTTATAATAAAATCTCTCTATCTTATTATAATTAATTTGTTTCCAGTCATTAATTTTTATTTTCATTCATTATACTAAAATATTTTCCTTTGTATAATTATAGGATGAAATTGAGTAACTTATTGTTATGTAGCATCAGGTATATACACATGATAATCAATAAAGCATTATAATTTCATTAAAATTTATAATATATATATATATATATATATATATATATATTGAAGGCTCATCATTAATCGAACGTTATTGAAATTATAAAAGACTTATTCTTAAGTAGCATAATCTTAAAAAGATTATGTTGATACAAGATGGAGGAGGATAGAAGATATTATATCTTTAGAAGCGACTTGAGAATGTACGTAGCCATCTCCGTCTTTGTACAAGACATATATTACTCGAGCAAGATTGAGAATTCTCGTTAGGACAAGCATAGGGGAGGGAGTCGGGTACAAACACTCTTCGTTAATATCCTTCCATGCACTTACAACTTGTTTCTGAAATTCTTCAACAGCTTCTTCTTCCCTAGCACCATGTTGTTTCATGTAGCACTCAATGCCGGATGGGACGTGTCCTCTCTTTTGCTCAAACTACTCACATATTTAAGTACCAAGGAAATTATTACAAGAGAACCATAATAATTATATACATGTACGAGGATTTAGAGATAGTTAATTACCTTGTGGGATACAATGTCATCCATGAGCCTACAAATGATTTGTGAGGCTCTAACCATCTTAGGCCCAGTAAATAACCAATCAAATGTGTTTTCTGTTACGATATCATCTTCCATTCCAACAAGTGATGTTGCCGCCAGCAATTCATAGGCTGATGTAACTAATGCGACGGACATGTACTCCTCCACCGTCGGTATGATTTTCTGGTGGAGCCATTTGGATTCATTGAAGTAAGCTCTAACCTGATTTTTCATCTGACAAAACAAAGGAATTTCACCCACTCTACGTAGTCACTACGAAAATTCAGTTTATGGTGTTTCAATAATATATATTAGCCTGCATGAGACTTACAGCTTCTTTTGCATAGTAAAATCTGTAAGATCTTTTTTGATTGACCATGTTTTGTTCAATTTCTGTATATACGTCTAGAAGTGCCTTGTAGCATTCTTTCATGTACTCCGGCAGCTGATCCATTGC
>CAOGCB010909111.1:0-10395 GCA_948266635.1 Cnidoscolus chayamansa | reverse complement strand
TAATTATCTAATTTTTATTAAAAAAATAAAAATTAATTTATCTAATTTTTTATTTTAAAAATATTAATTTCAATATAAACTAATAATAATTATAAAAATAAAAATAAATTATATTAAATAATAAATAATAATTTAATATTTAAATTAATAAATTTATATTAATAATTATTAAAAATTAGCGGAACCTTTGGTGTCTATAAACAGTAAATCACCGATCAAAAAATTGATTTGCACACATTTGTGATTGGTTGTAGCACTTTTTCTTCTGCACCAAATTGGTGCTGCTTTGGAGATGGTCTTAGACCTTCTACTTTCTTTGCCTTTTCAATTCCAAAGCCTTTGCTAGCGGAATTTCTCGTTACCACTCTAATGGCCACCTCATCGGCTGCTTCCACCACCGATAAAGATTCCGTTTCCTGTCAGACCGAGTCTGCCCAGAACACTCAGCAGCCATTGCAAGTAAGCCACTTTTTCTTTTTAAGCTAATTTTGCGTAGCATTGGATTTGACCTAATTTTCAGTTCGAAGTCGTTTTTTTTTTCGTGGGAATTCTTTTTTTTTTTTTTGCTGTACTGAATATGTGATTCTATCTTATTTGTATAATTATGTGTCCTGCTTAGATCTTAGGTATAACTGGTTTGTTTAGCTTCAAATTCCAATAGAGTTGCCATTTTGGTGATGATTGTTTTTTTGAAGCATACGCAAGTGAGCGATAGATTTACTTTATTATTGAGAAAATAACAGTTGCTGATCATGTGATACGATTCTCATCAGTGAAAGTTTGGACTAGATTATGAGCTGCTCCTTTTTTTTTTATTAGCATTAGCCATTTTGATTATTGTGATTCTTCCGAAGGAAAAATGTAAGCTTTTCAACATCAACATGTATTCAATTGTTTAGGTTATAATGCATGATGCATCCTAAAACAGAAGGCAAGTTGTTTGCACGTCAGCCATGCTTCCTCTTAATTGGATTGAGCTTTAAGAATTTTAGTTAGGGATATTGAATTTCATTTCTTGTTATTTTCGTTGTATCAGTTATAGAGTTTCTTATTCATTGGTTGAGTGGAGAGGGGAAGGCAACATGTTCAAGCAGTTTTAACGTAGTTTCTCTGCTTCAGCATCTTAATTGAATAGAGGTTTCCACAGAAGAAAAAAGGGGAAATTCTTGCAAGATGAGTTTGTGTTCTGTGTTTGTCTTTGTGATTACCTGATGTGTCTGTCGTGGGGTTCTGGTTTTTCCCCCCAAGCACACAAGTATTTAGCCAAGCACCATTAACTCCTTTCAGATAAAGCCTGTTCCAACTTTGATCTTGAATATTTTTCTCAAGTGAATGACTAGATGGCATATTTTGGTTCTCTTGCACTCCTTTATTCACATATTTTGGCCTTATTTTGTCAGGTGGCAAAACGCTTGGAGATGTTCAAAACTACAGTCTTCACACAAATGAGTTCACTTGCCATCAAACATGGAGCAATAAATCTTGGCCAAGGCTTTCCCAACTTTGATGGTCCAGAGTTTGTTAAAGAAGCAGCCATTCAAGCCATAAGGGATGCAAAGAATTAATATGCTCGTGGATATGGGGTTCCACAATTCAACTCTGCAATTGCTGCCCGGTTCAAGAAAGATACTGGGCTTGTGGTGGACCCTGAGAAAGAAGTTACTGTTACCTCTGGATGCACAGAAGCCATTGCTGCAACTATGCTAGGTTTGATAAATCCTGGTGATGAAGTGATCCTATTTGCTCCTTTCTATGATTCTTATGGAGCCACGCTATCTATGGCTGGTGCCAAAATCAAATGTATTACTTTGCGGCCCCCAGATTTTGCTGTTCCCATTGATGAGCTTAAGTCCGCCATGTCAAAGAATACCCGTGCAATTCTTATCAACACACCGCACAACCCCACTGGGAAGATGTTTACTAGGGAGGAACTGAGCACTATTGCATCACTTTGCATTGAGAATGATGTTCTTGTTTTTGCTGATGAAGTTTATGATAAGTTGGCCTTTGAAATGGATCACATATCTATGGCCTCTCTTCCTGGAATGTATGAGCGAACAGTAACTATGAATTCATTAGGTAAGACATTCTCGTTAACTGGGTGGAAGATTGGTTGGGCAATTGCTCCTCCACACCTGACTTGGGGAGTGCGTCAAGCACACTCTTTCCTAACTTTTGCTACCTCCACTCCAATGCAGTGGGCAGCTGCAGTGGCCCTTAGAGCCCCGGATTCTTACTATGTAGAGCTAAAAAGGGATTACATGAAAAAGAAGGCAATTTTAGTGGAAGGATTGAAGGCTGTTGGTTTCAAAGTGTTCCCATCAAGCGGGACTTACTTTGTGATTGCTGATCATACCCCTTTTGGCCTGGAAAACGATATTGCATTTTGCGAGTATCTGATCAAGGAAGTTGGGGTGGTAGCAATACCCACCAGTGCATTTTATTTGAACCCAGAAGATGGGAAGAATTTGGTGAGATTCACCTTCTGCAAAGACGAAGAAACTCTGAGGGCTGCTGTGGAGAGGATGAAAGAGAAGCTGAATAGAAATTGATCCTGTTTATGTGGGTGTAATTGGTTGAAATGTAAAATGGTACCCATCTTCGAATTGCTTGTGAATTTACAACAATTGCTATAGCCATGCCTGTCTGTAACAGGTGAGATTGCAATGTATATCGTTGTTAGGCGGTAGCTGAGATAAAACCTCCAGGGAGAGAGGACGCAACTTGGTCACATTCCAGTTGTGAAACTTGTTTGTTGTGGTGAATCTTTCATTATGGTCTTAGTTCTGCTCCAAAGAAATCCTGCGTCTCACCAAGTTGCTTTAGCGTTCTCTTCTCTGTCTATGGGAAGGAAGTTTCAATGTTTAATTAAAACTAGATAGAGCCTTATTAACCTATAAATACATACTTAATATAACAAACAAACCAACCTGGTAAAGGTGGGAATTTTATTTGAAAAATAAAAAAATACAGTAAGTATTTGGCTCTGAGATTCATATAAAATGTAACTATTTAACTCTTCAATTTTAATATTTTATAGTTTTATTTGCTTGGAGTAAATATAATAAAAAAAAAACATTATTAAACTTTTTTTTTTCTTCTATAAATAGAGTACAGTAAAATAAGAGTCAATTTTTACTTCTACCAATACGAAGGTGACTATTTTCAAATAAATAAACATATCTAATTGAAATGTGACTCATGTCATTCGAATTAAAATATCTCAAGTATTCATTTTGGTAAAGATTAGAAGACAACTTATTTCAGAAATAAAATAAAATAAAAATAAAGAGAGCAATGAATTGAAAAGAAAGAAGAAAGGAATGATAGATTTTGCAGTTACCACAAATACGAAGGCACTATCATTTGCAGCAATCGAAGCCACCCCTACTACAATGATTTCCTTTTGCCCCATCCTTCTTCTTCATTACCATTTCCTAAAATTTTCACTTTATGTACACTTGTGTCTCTTTTTTTACCAAAACTGATAAGAAAAAAAGACAGAAAGGGTCAATCCAGAATCTGGTTAAAATCCATGTATTTGTCTCCTCCCTGGCACAAGTAGTATCAATCATTTTTTCCCAGGACGTCATCTTTATAGAAATAATTTTTCAAGAGACATTAAATGGATAGGTGAACCTGTTTGGGGAGGCAGAAAATGGGATCATTTCCATTGATCTTTCCTGCAACTTTATTTTATTTGTTTGTTTGTTGAAAAATATGATTACTAGATAATGTAAATGAATGATTTTTGCAGCAGACAGCGATTGAAAATGGTTTTGGAGATATCTGAGAATGGGCAGCCGATAAACTTGCCATTCCTTCAACCACTAGCGTCTTTCCAAATTGCAATACTCCTTACTCTTCAATAATATACAGATATTTTTACGTCACACTATAAAAATAAATTAATTCTTATCAATTCATATATTCTTGATGTTTACATTAGCAAAATTAAAGATTATAAGATAATTCCTATATAAATAATTTTAAAAATAAAGAAACTTTTTTATTTATAGAAAATTACAAGAGATTAGATATCAATGGTGATTATACACATTACTTTAAAAGAAACAGCATTACCATTTTGCCTCACCTGAACGACCCACACACTCGATCACCTTCATCCTAGCCGTTCAAAATGATATCAACGGTGATTATACAATCAACTTAATCTAATACAAGTGGGGTCCACGATATACGCTCTCTTTAAAATAGAAATGGGCGTTCGGATCCTGGAGTACCACCAGGTGATCAAAGACGATGGCCAGTAGAATTTTGAAAGAAAGGGAAGGGTGGCACGTGCGGGCCTGCCACAGCCCACAGAAGGGTAAAACTAAAAGGCCAGAATCTAGATCCGACGACCATATCACGTATGCCCGCCAAGACCGGGACATCATTAGATTAAATCCAACGGCTGAAATCGAACCATTAGTTCCACGTTCCAGATTGAATCTCCCTCCATCGTCTCCTTACACCATAAATACATACCAAAACACAGTCCGTAAGCCTTTCCATTCTCTCTCTCTCTCTCTCTCTCTCTCTCTCTGCAAAAAAAAAAGCCTTTCTTTATAGTTTTATGTGTTTCTTGTGTGTGCTAAGATGCGTGCCTTCTCACTGCTTAACGGGCGCCACCTGAGACATGTCGCCGGCGGGAACAGTTACATCGACGGTTATCAGAATCTCAAGGTACAGGACTGAGAACTAGGAGATTTTAAGGCGGGGATTTTTTGTACGGTGGAGATTGGAACTCCTCGGGACCCACGCTCAGAAATGGACGGCCCAAAAGGCCAAGCGAAGCTCACAAGAAATCATTCTTCACTTCTCCGTTCGTTACCCACTGTCCGATCGTCCATCCAGAGCCCAACTTCCTTAGCCAGGGAGGACCTTATGAAACCCGAGCAGCAGCAGCTACAACAGCAACATCAATATCAACAGCGAGAATCAGAAGAGAAAATAAGAGAAGAGAGAAGAAACCCGCACAGGTCAGGTTCAACTCCAAGAAGGGCCGGTTCGGCCAGGTTCAAACCTGTTTTCACTATGGTTTCACTTTCATTCTTTACTCTCTTCTCAGCCTCCTCCTTTTTCTTCTTTTATTCGAGAAGGGAAGAAATACCAACATCAGAGAATCTTTTATTAGTTCTGGTTTTCATTGCTGTAACCCTTTTCTTTGCAAGCAAGAACAAGAACTTAATCAACCATAATTTGACATTAATCAAGCAATTATGGGAAGAGAATTCAAAAAGTCTCGGTCTTTGCACTTCAAGATCCAAATCGAAGCCGGTTCAGTGGTTTATTGGCGAACCAAATGCTGATAGCAACAGGAAAATCCGGAAGGAAAAGAGGATTATAAGAGAAGGAGTGGAGTTGTACAGCAATGGGGATTTCTATGAAGGAGAATTTCACAAAGGGAAATGCAGTGGGAGTGGGGTTTATAACTACTTTGTGAATGGGAGGTACGAAGGTGATTGGATTGATGGGAGATATGATGGGTATGGGATAGAGAGCTGGGCCAGAGGGAGTAGATACAGAGGGCAGTATAGACAAGGTCTAAGGCATGGATATGGGGTTTATAAGTTTTACACAGGGGATTCATATGCTGGTGAATGGTGTAATGGCCAAAGCCATGGTATTGGAATGCAGACGTGCTCCGATGGAAGCTGCTACTTGGGTGAATTCAAGTGTGGCGTCAAGCATGGACTTGGAGTGTACCATTTCAGGTGATTTTTATTTCTCTTAATTTTCTTTTGGATTATGGTAATTGGCTTTACGTTTCAGAACTTCCCACGACTGACGAAACAGTCGAGTTTGTCTTTGTACTTCTGAAGGCTATTTTTCATTGGTTGCTTGTGGGGTTTGCGGTTTCAGGCTAAATAACTGAAATTTCAGTTTTTTCTAGTTATTATTTTTTTATATAACAAAATTATGTTTTTTTTTTTAATTTAGTTTCAGATGATTTCTTGATGAAAGGGAATTCCCTGTTTTTCCTTTTCGGTTGTGTTTTAACTTTTCAATTTGGAGCTCTTAGTGGTTTATGCCATTAATCTGCAACTCAACACGTTGATGTTGTGGTGAACCAAGCAATTGTTGATTTTTTTTTTATGAGGGATGAGAAAATTGATTGCGTTGCAGAAATGGAGATAGATATGCTGGTGAATATTTTGGAGATAAAATTCACGGGTTTGGTGTTTATCACTTTGCCAATGGCCACTGCTATGAAGGGTCGTGGCATGAAGGCCGGAAGCAAGGCTACGGCATGTATACTTTCAGAAACAGTGATGCAAAATGTGGTGAATGGGATGTTGGCATCCTTAAGACCCCTATGCCTCTACTAACTGATTCTGTCCTTAGAGCCGTTCAGGTAATTCGATTTGCTCTCTGAATTTCCCTTGTTAATTCTCAGTGACAAAATATGAATGTTTTTTTCTAAAATGCAGGCTGCTAGAAAGACAGCTGAAAGTGCCATTCTCCTTCGACGGGTGGATGAACTAGTTAACGGTGCAGTTCAAGCTGCAAATAGAGCTGCCACTGCTGCTAGAGTTGTTGCCGTAAAAGCAGTTCAAAACCGAATGGATGGCAAATTTTGTGATGCAAATTTGCAAGAGATTTAGCCTTTTTTGGAAGTGTAAATTTTTTACTAATTTTATCTACTTGGATAACAGTGGCCCGAGGAGCAAAAGCTTGTCAGAGGCTGAGACTGTTTGAGGCCTGGTTTATCACTGTAACTTGTAAATACACCTTGTATATACATCAATGGAAGATGAATTTTCGTCAAGAGGCTATTCTTCACCTTCCCTAGTCCCTACCTTTGCATGTGTTTGAGACGGCTCTACTACACTAAATAATACCAAGATGATAGGCTGGATGTTAGGATCGTCAGCATTATCCATTAATAACAAACAATAAGAGAGCCGTACTGTGGATGTCTAAGAACTTGGATGGCTATAAAGTTGGAAGAAAAATGGCAGGACGTAATCAAATAATGGTATTGTGGTGGGTCTGATTTGGTAATGCTCTATACATTATTAATTTTCAGAGCCTTTCTCCTGTCTGAACATAAAAACACCTCAGCGAATTTTCCCTAAGTCGCATCTGCGAGAATGAATATCATTTTGATGAAGCAATATAAGCTGAAACTTCAATCAAAATCAAAATCAAAAGCTGGGATAAAATCCCAGAAGATCCATGGCCATATTAGCTTCAAACCACTTGCATACATGTACATGCATGTATTGGGGAGTCCATTTTATGTTGTTCCAAACAATACATGACAAAACAATAATAATAATAATGAGTAGAAGGCTAATCAAGTGGGGTTAAGTTTTATGATTAAAAAAATGTGTAGAAGGCATGTGCCTCCCTCATTCATGTTGGTGTTGATATTATTATGATATGCAAAGCACATGATGATGATGTGGGCCAAAATCATGTAGCTTTCCATGCTGGTTCCACTCTCTCTGTTTCCATGTCATTTCTAAAAGTTAACATAACTTTTTCTGTTAATTAAACTTTATGAGCATGTAATTTAATTACTTACAAGTGGAGTTTATAATAATCATGCTTCTTTATTTCCACTGAAATTACTTAAATTAATTGTTAATGGAAATTTATATGGTTCTTAGCAATTTCATGCTACTTCATAACAATTTCATTCAGAATTTTTCATAGGTTTCAGCAACCTCTTACAAAAGCGACTGTCCTAACCCTCCTTTTCGTCTTCTGTTCTCGCCATAATCATTACCTTTGCAGTGGTGAAAGCCACAAGTTTTGTTGGGGACTGAACTATGATCATTTTCTTATCAATGGTTTATTCATTAATGTGGAAGAAGAAGCAATTTCTGGGTATGCACTGTTTGGACAAAGAAAGGGTAGAGAAGGTGACCTAGTGGAAGAAGAGTTGGAGCAAAAGAGCCATTTAGGGTAGAGAAACAATGGAGAATATCAGATTTAATATCTCTTCATTATTTATATTTTAAAAAAAAATTATATCATGTAATAATTATTTTTCTACTTATATAAATCTAGCAACCCCATGATTCGCTCAAATTGACCCATAAAGCATCTTTTAAAGCAAAGGTGGGACCTTTTAGAATTCCAAGATATAAAAAAAGATATAGTAGGAAGAAGTTGAATTGATGGTAATATTTGAATTGCACAGAGAAGCAGAGAACATGTATTAGGCATGTTTGGTTCTTGCATTCATTACTCTCTATCGCTTCCCTTATCCTGTCCTTATCAATACAAGATTATTTATTACAGAGAAACTCAACAGTGATATGTGGGTGAAACTGATGAGCTTGAAGCTTTGAAACTACCAACATGAATTTAATACCCTTCCAAGAAAAGAAAACCTACCACCTTTGCAGCTTTGCTTGCAATCCATGATTTATATACTAATACATCACTTCTCAGGTCTTCGCAATAATGAAGTGGACCAGTACACTGAGCAGCTAGCCCATGGCCAGGCATTGCTTACTTTTTCTTGATTTTACACTTGAGGCTTGCTTCAACCTCTAGTGACTGATATTTTTACCCTTTCATTTTGTGTATTACAACATCCCTCATATGCATTGAATTTAATTGGTATGAAATGAAAGATAATGATATTAATAAAATTTAAAGAAATCTGATAATATCCACAGTCCTGATCTTGATGTATTAGATATTATAATTCAAAAGGGATTGTGTAAGCCCCACTCTTACATGTATAAAGTCCCTTTCTAAGCATGACACTTGGGTTTAAGTTAGCTTCTTTCATTGACTTGGCAATCCTATATACATTAGTAAATGAAACATATGAGCATTTCACTGTTGGTCTATATTATCTAGGAAAAAAAAGAGAGGTGAATTTCTAGTCTTTAGAGCAATCATGCATCATGACAAGGAGGATCTAAAACTGCCAGAGGAAATGATGCAGTCCAAATTCTCAGTGCTTGAAGGTTTCTTTAGGATCATCTGCAAAGAATCAGAATTACTGCAAGGGTGGGTTACGTACCCTGAAGAAAAACTTTTTTTTTTTATTAATTTCATTGGAAGAGTTTCTGACCGTACTCTCCTTCCCTCCCTCAGGAAGATAGCCGTTAACTTTTCCCTTGCAATTTCCTCCCACTCATTCTTTCCTTTCCTTGTGGAGAAGAAACAATGCAAGACTTCAAACTCTAACAGCATCTCTATGGAGAGTGAAGATAGAAAGGATTGCTTTATGCAAGCCAGAAAAGCCATTCTTTTTTAGAAAGAATATAAACCCAGAAAGCTGAAACCCCAAAACAACCAACCTCACAATAAACAAGGACCATGTCTTTGAGCTATCCAAGAACAAGAACCTACCAGCCATATTGGTGCTACCAGTGCCATCGAATGGTTAGGATTGCCGCCTCAGACCCATCAGAAATCATCTGTCCTCGGTGTTCTGGGCTGTTCCTTCGCGAGGTTGAGATGAGCAGACCTAGATTACGTTTTGACTTCCCTGCTTTTGATCCCTCGCCTGAAGTCCGCTCATTAGCAGCGCTATCTCTCATGCTTGAACCGCTAATTAGACGGTTAAATTTCAGTCTTGATGATAATCTAGAATCAGAATATCGTGGAAGGTACTGGTTTTGGAGACAAAATTGGAGGGACCCTGATGCTGAGATCCGTCCAAGGAGGCGTCGACATCAGAGTTTAGATGGGAGGGAGAACCGGGAAGATGAACCTAGATTCCAATCTATATCAAGAACGTGGATGGACCTCATTCCAATAACTGAAAGAAATTTCAGACCTGAAAACCCAATGCCTTCCAGGGCTAACCCCAGTGACTACTTATTGGGCCCGGTCCTTAATGAGCTGATCGAACAAACGGCCCAAAATGACCTGCCAGGGCCCCCGGCGCCGGCGCCCGAATCTGTTATTGACGCAATACCAACGGTGAAGATCGGTGCAAGTCATTTGGTGAATGAATCGCATTGTCCGGTTTGCAAGGAAGAGTTCATGGTCGGAGAAGAGGCAAAGGAGCTGCCTTGCAAACACATATTCCACAATGATTGTATTGTTCCATGGTTGAGGTTACACAACTCTTGCCCAGTTTGTCGAAAGGAGTTGCCTGCTGCTCCTGCACATGTTAACCACAGTGATGAGGATCCCATGAATGGAGGGTACCTGACGTTGAGGACTCAGTCGGAAAACTTGTGGCCATGGCGTCCAAGTTAATTATGGAAGAAGGAGAGCATGATGGTGCTCGGCATGGTCGTGAGATTTGATCAGTACTTGCTAAAGGTTCTATCTTTATACGGTTCCCATGAACGTGTTTGATCAGTACTCGCGGAAGATTCAACCTTTATAGCAAAATTTATATATCTTGTGATTATTTATACGTTGAATTTCAATGCCATTTACTTCTGTTTTCATGTCTGCATATAT
>CAOGCB010908921.1:0-12367 GCA_948266635.1 Cnidoscolus chayamansa | reverse complement strand
TTCAACTATGATGCCCACTCCATTTTTGTTACTTTCTAAACCACAATACCATAACTTATACCCTGAATTACCAATTTCTTTAGCTTTATTTCCCTTCCACTTAGTTTCCTGCAAACAAGCTATACTAACATTCCTTCTTTTAAGGGTATCGACCAGCTCTACAGACTTTCCTGTCAAAGTGCCAATGTTCCAACTCCTTAACCTTAGTATTCTCTCCTGGACTAGCTTCTTTAGCCGCATCCGTCCATGAATATTCATTTTGGAAATATAGAAAATATAGAAAATAGGATGTACAAAATATAGAAAATAGTTCTGCCTGAATATTCATTAAAAATAACCAAGTAGTACAGGAGAAGTTATCAACAAATATAACAAAGTACTTAAAACTAAACTTAGAGACTATAGGACAAGTCCCCAAATATCAGAATGCACCAATTCAAAAGGTGATTAAACCCATTTATTGACTCGAGGTATTTGTAGATAAGTGATGGTGTTTGGCAAATTAATATGACTCACACTCTAAAGTAGACAACGACTGAAACTAAGGACATAACTTTTTAAAAGCAGAAAAAGAGAGATGTCCTAACTGAAAATGGACGTCAAGGCAGAGTTAGAGTACTTGAAAATATAAGAGATATGGGTGGTTGTGGATCTAGAATGTAGAGACCCTTTGACTCACATCCTCCACTAATAATTTGTTTCGTCGAAAGGTCCTGGAATACACAATGATCAGGGAAAAAAGAGACAACAATTTTATGTACGAGTTATCTTGCTAACAGAAAGTAGTTTGAATGAGAACTTATGTAAACATAGAATAGATGAAACAAACAATGAAGGAGTTAAGTGGGTAGATCTAGAACCCATTATATAAGAATGTGAACGATCGCCTAATGTGACATAAGAAGATGTATGTGACTAGAAATTAGATAGGAGATTAGAATTACCTGACATATGGTCGATAGCATAAGAATCAATAACTCATTTGGAAGAAGACATAAGGCATGTATCAAGGTTACCTGGCTCAACGATTGTAGTTATAGGAAAATTGGAGTCTTAAAGATGCCCGATACTGACAAAATTGTGCATATCCATCAAGAGATACTAGAATTTGCTTGATTGAAGAAGAGGTGACTAACACGTTTTCAAGTAGTTTGATTTTCAAACATTTTGGATTACCCACCATAGCAAGCTAAACTGAAACTAACAATAGCCACACAATGAATTAAATGGGCAGCCACTTGAATCAATAAAATCACCTCCAAAATGGCACCCAAACACAAAATAAGTTCGGGGAATGAGGAGCACACCTCTGAGCAACGCTGACGATGTCAATCGAAGCCGGACATCACACGTGCATCCATGCGCCACCGAGTGGGTATTTGATATATATTAGGAAACAAATAGATGAGAAAATAGGATTTGTATATCATAGGTAATTGATGTCTATCAGGAAAGATAGAAGGTAGAATTTGAGTAGGTCATTAGTGTAGGATATGTTTACCTATATATATGTATAAATCTCTTTATTACGAATTAATAAAAATTCTGTCATTCTTTTTAACAATCATAATCATGAATGTTTCTGCAACCATGATTTAAACCATGAGCTTAATGGAGTCCACGAAATTGTGATGAATAAATCGACTTGCTAATCCACATGCATAGAATTGGCATGGGCCAGCAACCCTTGAAATTGGTGCTAATGGTCCAAAATTATTCCTATTTGTTGTAAATTGACTAATTCTCCCAATAGGTTGCCACATAGGGTTGAGCCAAATCGTTAAGTGCAATATTCATTAAATGTGTTCCGAAGCAAATTGGGTTCTTCCTATTCCATCAGATAATACCATAACTATGCTTCATCTAACATTTGGAAAGCAGCCTAGTAACTATTAGCATGTGTGAACAAATCGTAGCTGTTAGCTATAAATTAGGTCCTAGAATTTATATGTTTCCTATAAACTAGGTCCTAAGATTGATATGTTTCCTAGTTTAGTTGTTTCCTTATTTTTAGCATTCTTCCATAACACATTACCTGTTCCATCTCAGGCTTGGCAACAAATTTCCATGGATTTTATAGAACAATTTCTCAAATCAAAAGGAAAGGATATAATTCTAGTAGTTGTTTGGGACTAAGGCTTTGTTTTGTTGTTGTTGTTGTTGTTGTTGTTTGTCATTTTACTAAGTACGCTCATTTTATTGTCTTACACCATCCCTTTTCTGCCACTTTTGTAGCACAATTGTTTATGGATACTATTTTTAAATTGCATGACCTGCCCTTTACAATTGTTTTAGATAGGGACAATATTTTTACGATCATTTTAGAAGGAATTGTTTAAGAAACTGGAGACAAAATTGGCTCGTAGCTCTGCCTACCGTACACAATCTGATAATCAATCTTAGAGAGTGAACCAGTGTTTGGAAGGTTATCTTAGGTGCCTCACCTTTCAAAAACCTCATACTTAGTTACAATGGTTGCCCATGGCTAAATGGTGATATAATACCAACTATCATAGTAGTTTGAAAATGTCTCCCTTTGAGGCCTTGTATAGTTATCCACCACCATCTTGGTACTAAAACCAAGTGAAGAGTGTACTGTGGGTTTAGTAGTTGACTTTCTACAAGCTAGGCAACATATGGCTCAGCTTATCAAGCAAAACTTGTTGCAGTCTCAGAATAGAATGAAATAGATGGTAGATAAGAAAAGATCAGAAAGAAAATTTGTAGCTGGTGATTGGGTTTATCTTAAGCTGTAGTTGTCTTACCACCAAATATCTTTGGCTTTACAAAGGAATGTCAAGCTTGCTACAAGATTTTATGGACCTTATAAGGTCTTATCTAAGGTTGGTTGGTTCGGTGGCTTAGAAGCTGCAACTTCTAGCGGAAGCTTCTATTCATCTGGTTTTCCGGGTTTCCTTGTTGAAAAAGAAGATTAAGGATCAAGCAATCATGGTGTAGGAACTTCCTACCTTGTAGGAAGATTCAATTTTTATTTTTCCTGAAAAGGTGTTGAAAATTAGGCCTATTTTGCGAGATGGCTAGAGTTCTACAGGGTCTCATTAAATGGACCAACCTACCTACTGAAGAAGCTATATGGGAGGATTATGGTTTTCTTATTTGTCAATTACCATAATTTCAGTCTTTTTGGGGTCAAGAAAATCCTCATAGGAAGGGTATCGTTATATACTCTAGGCACAAGAAGTGTGTGAAAAGTTAGTGAGTTGTATGAGCTGGTAGGAAAATAATTAGTTTTTGGAGGGAAATTCAAATTGTAAACCACTTGTATATAAAGTGAATTGAATTCCACAGAAAGTCATGAAAATAAACAATCAAATTCTCAAATACTACTCTTCTTTCTCTTCTCAATTGTCTCTCCCAAACTCTCTATTCCAAACCTTCCTATTTCTCGAATCCAAACAACTCATTCTAGTTCTAGTGTGACAACTGATTATGTTGGATGAATCATTGATAGAAGATCAATTTCAATATATTGCACATGCCTTGTAGGAAATCTTGTGAGATGGAAAAGTAAAAAAAAAAATGTGGTGGCTTGATCAAGTGCAAAAATTGAATTTTAGACAATGGCACAAGACATATGTGAACTACTATGGCTAAAGATTATTCTTGGAGTTATAAAGATTATGTGGGATAGACCTATGAGGCTCTATTATGACAACAAATATGCAATTAAGATAGCTCACAATCCAGTGCAACATGACCGGACAAAATACATTGAAATAGACAGGCACTTTATCAAAGCAAAATTGGAAAGTGGATTGATTTGTATATCATATGCATCTGCACATAGTCAACTTGTTGATATCCTCACTAAAGGATAAAGTAACTTTTCGTTTCAGGTTATTGTATCCAAGATAGAAATGAAAATACCTATTCACTAGCTTGAGAGAGTGGGTGAGAAACTGTATATTTGTTATTTAGAACATTTCTCTATTAAGCAAATTGTATCCCTTGATTTTAGGCATAGATAGTTAAAGTTCTTATTTCATCAAGATATCCCATTAACCATGGGATATGATATAAGGAGATTTATTCCTATTATGTCACCTAAGGTTACTGTATATTCTGCTACAACTTTCAATAAAATATCTCTCTTACCACAACAAGTATGAATCATTTGTAAATTAGGAAATAGGAATTCTTTGTAAATTTGGAATATTTGCTTGTATTAAATTCTCTTAAAGAGGAAAAATTAAGTTCTCCTAATGAGGTATGGATCGTAACAAAAATTATAAATTCTTTTTCTCTTTATTCGTATTTTAAGAATAAGATAATTTGGATTATGGAGTAAGCAAGATATTTTTCTTAAGTTTCTCATTTTCCACTTAAAGAGGAAAGGGAAAAAAATTCAATTGCTCATAAATTCACACCTTGATAAGCATGGACTAAGTACATTTGAAATAATTAACATCTCTATTATACAACTAATTGCTTGTGATTTCACTTGAAACTATTATTGTATTAACAACTAAATAAATAGTTCCATCCACCCCTTTCTTTCTCCCTCAAAACCAAGAATATCATAAAATGCCCTAGCAAATATGCTACCATCAGTTAGTTGTAGTTCTTGCAATTATTTAAAAACAAAAAGTTGTCATCCAAAATATTTCATGGACAATGTCATTTTTCCAACAACTAAAATATGCACATCTTTAATAAAGATGTCACCTTGTAGTAGCCTTTCATTACTTGTGGCCCCCTAACTTTCACTGTCCCTTTTGATCCACTCGGAAGAGTTTCACCACTTTTACCATCTACAATTTTAAAATCTGTATACCGAATTGGATGTCCAATGGAGCCAAGAACCTTCAAAACTTAAATTTGTAACAGTATTACATAGCATATCACTCCATGCAAAGGCAAACAAAATAGAAAAAGCAAATAAATAGTTGGAATTAAAACAATCGAAGTCAATAAAAGAATATCCATTAAAGCATTCAAATTAGTTGGATAATTTAAAATGAGAGAAAATGAGAGAAAATCAATGCACAATGCAAAAACCAGCTTCTTCAACTTGTTATTGAAGGAATATATAATCTTCGATGAATGATGTATAAAAGTTGGCTCAAGAAACACCTCAAAATGATACAACATACAAATCTAAATAATGTCTTAGTGGCAGACTAATCTCAATAGTGACCCATATAGTGGTGTGGTTAATGTTTTGTAATAGGTTGAAATAAGATAACTATTAAATAAAAGAACTTGAGGTTATCTTTTTAACTTTAAGGGTACTAAAAACAATATCATGAACAATAACATCACTTTTATTTGTTTAATTATTGGTATTGTTTCATGTTTAATAAAGGAAATTGTCATTTTCTTTTATCTTATCTATAACTACTCATATTTGACTTGCAAGCTAGGTGCTTTAAAAAGAAAAGAGAGAATTTAAAGCAATGTGTTATGTCTTTTTTGTTGTCAGACATCATAACCAATGTTCCAATACCACATTACCATCACAATTCCAATTAAACTTACATCGCAATTTTTGGAGCCACCCTTGGCAATGTCTAGGAACATGCATCACTAATTTTTGGAGCCATAGAGTTCCACAACCATGCCATAATCATAGAATCTTATTCATCCCATGCTTCAAAATTGGGATCTTTTGGTTTGGGTCTTATACCCATGATACAACTGATCTTTCCTTCTCCCTTCAATACTGTTTAGATGAGTTGATACCACTTGAGATAGTTTTTTCCGTCTAATCTATAGGAAGTTTGAATATCATGCAACTCTTCCAAGTTGTTGGAGTTGAATAAACAAGTAGTAGGCTCACTAATTTTTGACATCTTGGATTGATTTCAAGAAAAAATAGGATTGTTCTATCGGCGAGGAAGGCAAAAAGAAATCTAAGAAAAAGCCCTATGGCTCTAATACCATGTTGTGGGAAGAGAGATCATTTTATTGAAAGTTGTGGCAGAATATATACAACAACCCTAGTTGACATTATAGGAATAAATCTCCTTGCTTTATCCCATGATTAATGAGATATCTTGATAAAATAGGAACTTTAGCTATCTATACCTCATTAAAAAGATACAATATGTTATTAGAGAGATTTTCTAAATAGTAAATATATGGTTTCCCACACCTAACTTATCTCATCATTTGTATGGTATGATCAATTATCATTTGCTTCTCATTTTTTTGCTACTACCTTAGATTCTATTTTAGTTCCTAAAACTATTGGAGAAGCATTTTCCCATCATAGTCGGCGAACTGCAATAGAGGAGGAAATGTAGGCTTTTTAGACACTAATTGTTAATGGAGAGAAATTGGTGTATTTTTTTATATGTATTACTGAATGAGGAGTACACTATATACAAGAATTTCTCATGCTAAATAGAAAGATATCCCTAGGATTATGCTACCTATAATCACACACTTATTTATATGATTATATATTGATCTCCACAATCACACATTAATGTACATATCTCACATTGATCCCTACTATCACATATTGGTATTCCCTAATACTCCCCCTCAAGTTGGAGCATAGATGTTAATCATACCCAACTTGTTGCAAATGTATTCAACTCGAGCTCCATTCAAAGCTTTTGTGAAAATGTCCCCTAGTTGTTCTTCAGTTTTGATGTATCCCTTTGAGATGACTTGTTGGATTTTTTCACGGATAAAATGACAGTCTATCTCAATATATTTGGTTCACTCATGAAACATAGGATTAGAGGCAATATGGTAGGCAGCTTGGTTGTCACACCATAACCTTGTAGGCACTGAATTCTTAATTTCAATTTCATTCAATAACGGAAGTAACCACAATACCTCACATACTGATTTGCCATAGCTCTGTACTCTGACTTAGCACTAGATGGAGAAACTATATTTTGCTTCTTGCTTTTCCAAGACACTAAGTTACCCCTAGCAAAGACACAATATCGTGTAGTCAATCTTCTATCAACTTTAGAACTTGCCCAATCAGCATCTCGAAAACATTCAACGCTTAGATGTTCAGGGTTGCTATATAGTAAACTTCATCCTGGAGAACCTTTCAGATAGCATAGGATTTGGCTTAAAACTTCCCAATGACTAATAGTTGGGGAGCACATAAATTGACTCACCACACTAGTAGAGTATGCAATATCAGCAAGTAACCGCGAGATAGTTTAATTTTCCAACTAGCCTCCTGTATTTTCCTGGATCTTCAAATAACTCACATTTTCCTACTAATAACTATGAATTGGGAACCATCGGTGTACTATAAGGTTTAGCACTTAACTTTCATGTTTCAGTTAATAGATCAAGTACATACTTCTGCTGAGATAAAAGAATGCCCTTTTTTGCTTCTCATGACTTCAATTCCTAAAAAATACTTTAGTAAACCTAAATTTTTTGTCCGAAACTGAGTTTGGAGAAAATATTTAAGAGATGAAATACCAGTAGCATCACTTCCATGATAACAATATCATCTACATAAACCACTTCAGACTGCCTGAAAAACACTGAATGATCACACCTAATTTTCTAGAGACCAAATTCTTGTACTACTTCACTAAATCTCTCAAACCAAGCTCAAGGACTTTGTTTCAAACCATAAAGAGAATTGTGAAGTCTACACACTTTCCTTAACTCCCCTTGAGCAAAAAAGCCCGATGGTTGCTCTATATACACTTCCTCCAAAAGAGCACCATGTAGAAACGCATTTTTGATATCCAATTGGTGCAAGGGCCAATCATATCTAGCTGCTAGAGAAATAAACAAGCGAATGGAAGTAAGTTTAGCAACATGAGAGAAAGTGTCTGAATAATCAATGCCATATGTTTGAGCATATCCTTTTGCCACCAAATAGGCTTTTAACCTAACCATAGACCCATCAGGATGCATTTTCACTATAAACACCCATTTGCAACCAATAGATTTTTTGCCAAGCGGTAAAGGCAACAACTCCCATGTACCATTAGCATCTAAAGCCTCCATTTCCTCTTTTATAGTAGCACACCATTCAGGATGAGACAATGCCTCACTAACTATCTTAGGTAGGGAAACAGAGTCCAAAGACGTAACAAAACAACCAGAAGAAGAAGAAAGGTGATCATAAGAAACAAGTGAAGAGGTATGATAAGTATAAGCACATTTACCTTTTCGAAGAGCAATGGGTAGGTCAAAGTAAAAAAGTATGAGCAGGATCTCCCGACAAAGAAGCTGGTAGAAGACTAGAATCTAGAATCTCTAGTCTCCTAGAATAAACATGCACAACAGGAGGTCAAACAGGTGGTGGCAGTCTAGACATGTGTGGAATAATATATACCAAGAGATCATCTTCATCCCTTTGTATTGTCAAAGGATGACTGAAAGAAAAGAGTAAATTCAAAAAATGTAACATCTGCAGACACAAGATAATGATGAAGAGTAGGAGAAAAACAATAGTATCCTTTTTGATGCCTAGAGTACCCAAGAAAGATACATTTCAGAGATTTGGAATCCAATTTCGTAACCTGAGGACAAACATCATGCACAAAGCAAGTACAACAAAAAATTTGAGGTTCAATAGGGAACAAGTCCTTTGAAGGGAACAAGAAGTTATAAGGAATATCACCAGCAAGGACAGAGGAAGGCATACGATTTATCAAAAACATGTAGAAACTACATCAATCCAAAATTGTTTAGGGACCTACATATGAAAAAGTAGAGCTCGGGCAACCTCAAGGAGATGTTGATTTTCTCTTTCAACAACACTGTTTTGGGAAGGGTATGAACAAAAAAGCACAGGTGGATGATGCCATTTTGTATCATGTAGGACTGAAATTGTGCTGAAAAGTATTCTTTAGCATTATCACTGCGTAACATGCCTACGATAGTACTAAATTGAGTCTTGATTTCAGTACAAAAGGCAGAAAAAACATGAAATAACTCAGAGCGAGTCTTTATTAAATACAACCAAGTAACACGAGAATAAACATCAACAAAAGTAACAAAATATCGAAAACTTATTTGAGAAGTAGTAAAACAAGGACCCTAAACATCATAGTGACCAATTCAAAAGGGTAAGAAGCTCGTTTATTAACTCTAGATATAGAGGGTAAGCGATGATGCTTTGCAAACTGATAGGACTCACAATCTAAAGTTGATAAAGATTGAAATCGAGGACATAGTTTCTTCAAAGTGGACAAGGAAGGATGACCAAATTAACAGTGAGTTTCAAGAGGTTTTAAAGTATTGGAACAAACCAATGATCGTGGAACATGTTGATTCAGGAGGTAGAGACCACCAGACTCACGCCCTCTACCAATAATATGCTTCGTCGTAAGATCTTGAAACAAGTAGTAATCCGGAGACAATGAGATAGAACAATTCAAGGTGCAAATAAGCTTACTAACAGAAAGTAAATTGAAGGAAAATTTAGGCAAATATAAAACAAATGACAAAGAAAGAGATGATGTTGGTTTCGCAACTCCAGAACCCAAAACATAAGAAGTAGATCCATCAGCTAAGGCAACAGTAGAGGATGTGGTATGAGACTGAAAAGAGGTTAAAAGACTAGAATTACCATCATATGGTCTCTAGCACTAGAATCAATGACCCATTTGCATGGGGAGGACAAAAAACATGCAGTGGAATTACCTAGTTCAGCAATGGCAGTAATAGAGGAGCTTTTGGGATTTAGAGATGCCTGGTACTGGAAAAACCATGCAAACTTGTCGATAGAGACCATAACAGTTGTTAACATGTGTGACCAAGTCATAGCTGTTGGCTATAAGACTAGGTCTTAGAATTGAGTCCTAAGTTAGATATGTTTTCTAGTTTAGTTTCTTTTTTCGAGAATTCTTTTTGTATAAATACACATACATATCTAAATAAGAAATATACATTCTCAGAAATCTTTATGGTATCAAAGCTCGTGCCGACTTAAGGAGATCGGAGTTGTTTTCTCTCTCTGGCACTATTATGGGCCATAGTTCGATTGCCTTTTGCTATCTTATTTTTCTGTCACCGCCCCACCAGCAGAAGGGCCATTCTCCGGCGACCTTCGCCTAAAAATTCTACGACCAAAGTCCTCCGCGCGTGGTGCCACACGCTGTCACACGGTTCTGCCATCCCGTCCACACGTCGGCGCGTGCAACGCGTGAGCCACCCTCCAATCACCTGTTGTTGATTTTTTTCCGACCGATCAACTTGCCTCTTCATCCCAACTCCGGCTACCTATCTCCGACCACCAGTCGTAAAAAAATTTTTCCTACCATTTAACTCGCCTCTTCGTCCCAACTTCGGCTATTTGATCAATTGTGATTGATTTGTCACTACAAGGTTATTATTTCTTTTCTTCTTGGATCAATTCATTATTCCTTGCTTTGTTGCTATAGGGACGCCAACAGACATCCAAGATGCTAAATTAGGGACAGTTAACATTGTTAATGACAATCCACACCTTCAAATTAGCCAAATTAAACTTGATGACAATGATAGTTATTTAGCCTGGTCTAGGTCAGCTTTGTTATTTATCAAAGCCCGCCGATTGCAAAGATATATTAATGGAGAGAAGACCAAACCAATTGTTTCTACCACTCCATTCAGTCAGTGGGATTCTGAAAATTCTCTTGTTATGTCCTGGCTGATCAAATCCATTCAGCCTCAAATCTCCAAACAATATTTGTTGTTGGATACTGCTGAAAAAATTTGGAAAGTTGCAGCTCTTAACTACTCACACATAGGTCATAATACTCAAGTTTTTGAAATTCGCAATAAAATCCATGGCACAAAGAAAGTTGAGCTGATACTCTCTCAATATTATTCTGAATTGAGTGGATTATGGCAGGAATTGGATTATTATCAGGACTTCCAAGCAGATTGTACTAGCAATGCAGAGAAGTTTCAACAACTTGTATAGAAAGAACGAGTCTACGATTTTTTGGTCGGATTGAACATTAAATTTGACCAGATAAGCGTCCAAGTCCTCGATGCCTCGCCTTTTCCAAATAGAGCAAGCTTACGTGCTTGTACAACATAAAGAAAGCAGGAGTGTCATACTTTATTCATCCCCAGTTGAGAAGTTGGGGTTGACTGCTTCTACTACTCTTGAGCAATCCAAGGCTTGGAAGCTCCATGGTCAACCTCCTCGTGGTCATGGAGGGAAGAAAGATAACACTTCTAAAACTCAAGCTCATTTATCAGAGACAGTGGAGAACAGTTCAACATTAGAAAACACTTTTTCACCTATCGACATCCAGAATCTCAAGCGACTCCTGTCTCAACTTGATGCAACAAATGCCACCTCAAATCTTGTGCACTCAGGTAATGCATTTACTGCTCATCTTGACTCATGGATAATTGATTCTGGTGCAAATAGACACATGACAGGCAATTCTCAAGGCTTTTGTTAGAGCTATCACCAAAGCACTCCAGCGTAAGATTGAGTTTTCCCCTAATCATTGTGTTTTTTAGGATCTTTACACAGGGAAGTAGATTGTCACTGGTAGACTACATGATGAGGTTTATATTTGTTAGATGGGAATCGAGGTGCTCCATGTCTATTTTGGAAGAAATAAGGATGTTAACCAAGAAATAATTCGGTTGCATAGATGGTTAAGACATCCATCTTTTTATGTCTTAGAAAAACTTTATCTTGATTTGTTTTCGGATGTTAAGTTTGATTCAATTTTTTGTGATGCTTGTGAGTATGGTAAACATGCCCGAACTTCTTTACCTTCTGGTAATAATAAAGCATCATTCCTTTTATGCTCATTCATTCTGATGTTTGGGGACTAGTTCAAACTGCCTCATTATCTTGTTGTCGGTGGGTTGTCACTTTTATTGGCTGTTGCACTCGAATGACATGGGAATATTTGATAAAAGCAAAAAATGAAGTTTTCTATTGCTTTCAGTCATTGCATAAAATGCTTTGTAATCAATTTGATGCTAAGGTAAAGATATTGAGAACCGATAATGGCACAGAATACATGGATAGCAAATTTGGTTATTATTTGGAGAGTTATGGGATTGTCCATCAAATTAGCTGTCCATATACAAGTGCTCAGAATGGAATGGCTAAAAGAAAAAAATAGGCATCGCTTAGAGGTTGCGAGATCTCTACTGTTCACGATAAATCTACCTAAACCTTATTGGGGGATGCTATGCTAGCAGCTACTTATCTCATCAACAGAATGCCTCTTCGTTCTCTTGATTATAAGAGTCCTTTAGTGCTCTTAACAAGTAAAAATACATATATTGTTCCTCCTAAAGTATTCGGATGTGTGTGTTTTGTTCATACTAGGAATGTCGGAAAATTGGATCCAAGGGCACTTAAATTTGTATTAATCGGGTATTCTCCAACCTAGAAGGGCTATAAATGTTACCATCCTCTATCCAGAAAATACTTTGTTAGTAT
>CAOGCB010908775.1:0-10238 GCA_948266635.1 Cnidoscolus chayamansa | reverse complement strand
GAAAAGGAAGAGAAAGGAAAGGAAAGGAAAATTTTCTCTTCTCCTTGGAACGGCAAGCTGCGTTAAAAAGCTCTCTCCCATACTGCAGCTCACGTTTGCACAGTGCATGAGCCTGTCACTCTCATCTCTTTATCCACTCCGATCCCTTCCCATAATTACCCATAAATCCACTTCGATACTTTCAAAATTTCCTTAGAAAAAGACTCCAAAAAATCTCATTATTTAAAGCCTTCATTTGCCTTTTCTTTTTGGGTTTCATCTCCGATCTCTCCAATCAATCTCTTTTGTGCGTCTCTCTCGATCGTTGTTGGTGGTGGTCATTTTGGGGCATGGCGATTCCTGCAGCAGCAGTCATCGTGCCGCTGGGATTTCTCTTCTTCTCTTCTGGCCTTATTATTAATCTCTTTCAGGTATCTGGTGTGATTTGTTTTCTTTTCTCGGATTTTTCATTTGTGGCTATTTTAGAGATTGGCTGAATATTTGTTGATGGATTCGATTCTGGGTTTTCTTTCAATTTGTAGAGTTCCATTTCAGTCTAGCTCTTTTCTCTACTTCGTTATGCAATTCAAACTCTTCTCCTCTTATATATATCTCTTTGTTTTTATTTTTGGAAATCATTAGTTAAATCTTTTGAGTTGATGACTTTAGATGGACAGTCGATTTAACCAAAGCTATATGATAATGACTCCATTTTTCAGGCTATCTGCTATATCCTTATCCGGCCATTTTCGAAGAACACATACAGAACGATCAATAGAACTTTGGCAGAGTTGTTGTGGCTGGAGCTTGTATGGGTTTTTGATTGGTGGGCGGGAGTTAAGGTTTAAATTTTTTCAAAAAAAAAAAGACTCCGCCTTTATCTTGCCAAACTATTATTTGTCTTGGTTTGTCATTTTTCCAATTTGACATAATTTACTGAGAAGTTTGAATCATATACTTCATCTGAGTGGCATCTGTTCTGATGTTCGCGTTTTCGTTTCTGGAAAGTCTTTTCTTGATTGATTGACATATTGTCATTCTGTCTGTTGTTGCTTCTGCTTTTCTCTATTTTTGGTCTTTGATGCATAGAAGAGCAAATTGTCGAAGTGTTCTGAGTAAGAAGTGTTATCAAGTTGAATCTTTTGTGATGCTTGAGGATGCTTAAAGCACCAAATGAACCAAGGATGTTTACTATGCAATCTAAAGTTGTGTGCCAAACTGTATTAGTAATTTAGCATTTAGTCTGGGTTTGGTTTCTCATTTTTTAGAAAGCAGATCAGACCGTGCTCTGCTGAACTGTATTTAATTGTTTGCATATTCGTATTATTTTATTTTTTAATGTTGCATTCGGCAATTATTTATAGGTATATTATTATTTTTGTGGGGCTTGGCTCTTGAGTTTGGCTTATACTCACTGAAAAAGTTCAAACTGCATTAAAAATCAAATTATGTTTGGTTTATATGCCAAAATTGTTTAGTTTGGTGTATTGAAATTTCTACATGACAACTTGAACATGCCAATCTATAAGTAGCTGTATGCAATTAGGATTCTTTGTTTGTCAGATAACTGTTCGTTTTTCCTTGTTAAGGGTGTGAGAAAGAGGGAGGGTTATCAAGTCAAGTTAGATCCATATAGATGATGATAATATAATCTATTTCCATTGGAATTTAAGGTTGGTAAATTGGTAACTAAAATTAGGCTTGGAACATGTATAGTACTGTTCTTTTAACCATTTTAAATGGTTGAATACATTCATAAATTAATTAAGAAAACTATAATGAACTCATGATCTTTTACTTTGATTTATTACACCCCTTCAACTTTTACTTTTTACCTATTCCATCCTTTAATAATTTATTTTTCTAATCAATATGCAAATTTCTGGATTCGTGATGATTAGTTATTGAATATATCACTATTTATAAGGTTTTTCCCTACTTTATAATAGGTTAAAGTTGATGTAGTTGAATTAATTAGTAAGTATCAATCTGCAGGTCCAAGTGTTTACAGATCAGGAGACCTTTTCTTTATTGGGTAAGGCAAAAACGCTGGTAAACTGAGATGATGGTTGCATGTCATTCACTCTTGTTGGTTGAGTATAAATTTAGGTCTAGTTCAAAATATACTTAGTAGTTAATTTGTCTCCTCATGATGTGAATTTCTCAGGCAAAGAACATGCACTTCTCATATGCAACCACAGAAGTGACGTCGATTGGCTTGTCGGATGGGTTTTGGCTCAGGTATATAGTTGATGCTCATAGCCACTTTTTTTTCTCTAGCAGAATGCAGAATAAATGCAAAATGGCCCAGTTTAAAATGTTTATTATATGCTATCTCAGTTAAATGCATACATGAAGACCTAGCAACACAAACAAATAGCCATATATGTTGTTATTTACAATCAGCATTTCAATACAACCTATGCTTATACAGTACTTATATTTTAGGGAAGAAATAGTTTGATTTAAAGTTTCTTGTGCATTTCTTTCCTTATTTATTTGAGAATTCAAGTGTCATTTTTCTTTGTTTTTTTATTTAATTTTTTTATCTTCATATTGCTGGCTAATCACTGATGTTATGACAGCGGGCAGGATGCCTTGGAAGTGCGTTAGCTGTCATGAAGAAATCATCAAAAGTCCTTCCGGTATATTTTAACCTTATTGTGCTCGATAGTTTGATTTAGTATGATATCTGGAATTTTTGTGGTCTATTTTCTGTTTTAATTGTGTTTTAATTGTAGGAAGTGCGTTTTTTCTGCCGAGAATTGGACTAATCTTTAATTTTGAATATATTCAAATAAATGGATTTGGAATTCTGAAGTGAGTTAAAAATTAACGCCAAAATTTTATGTGAGACATCCATGTAAGTCACCAAGGGAGGATAAGTTATGTCAAGTCTTTAATAGGTTGCAAGTTTAAGATAGGGACTTAGAGAGGACCAACATCCTTAGCAGATTACATTTCTGTCCTCCTAACAGGAGTTAACTGTTGATTTTTGTCTTAAAATGCCCTGGAAAGAAATTGACAAAGGTGATTAAGCAGCGTTATCTACTGAATATTCCATGATAAATTTAATTATGACAATATCTGAGATGTTAGCATGTTTAAGTTTTCACTCATTTATTTCTCCACCCTTCCATGCGCGTATGCATTTTTGTGCAATGCCTTATAGATTTGCATTTGACTTGTTATTTCTTTTATATGCAATTCAACTTGCATAGAGGATAATTGCTATTCACAACATGTTGTAGGTCATTGGCTGGTCCATGTGGTTTTCTGAGTACCTCTTCCTAGAAAGAAGTTGGGCCAAGGATGAAAGCACTTTAAAGGTAAGGGTTCGTAAGTATGTCCTTGACATGTTTGTAGTGTGTAACTATGTATACTGATGTTTCCTTTATTGTCATTCACATTGCCAATAATGCATATATATTTGTCCATTATGCCTCTCGATTCTGTTTTTAATTTGCTGAATTCCATCTGCAGTCAGGTCTTCAACAGCTAAAAGACTTCCCTCAACCCTTTTGGTTGGCTCTTTTTGTTGAAGGAACTCGCTTTACACAGGCAAAGCTTTTAGCAGCTCAGGAATATGCAGCCTCAGCTGGGTTGCCTATTCCTAGGAATGTTTTGATTCCTCGTACTAAGGTCAAATTCTTATTGCTTACTCTTTTCCTCTTTAAAAGCATCTTTCTTTTTTTGGCAAAGGAAAGCAAAGAAACCCAAGAAACAAAATAACTTGGTAAATAAAGAATAGAGAAATAAGTGAATAACAAAAACATCTTGGGTTTACCTAATTTATTGGCTTGCTCTTTAATAATTTCTTGTACCTGCTAAAGTATTTTGGTTGAAATCTTTTTGTAAGGTGCAACATAGTTTCTATTATAGTCGGTTATTCATCATTTTGTAAGGTTAGGGAAATCTTTTACTTCAATAACCAGAGTTGAAGGAGGTACAATCACTGGCTCCAATTGTAATATCCCGTAATTTCTTTTCCCACTCTTTATGAATGATTGGCATCTCCTTTTCAACCTTTTGTGAGAACATGCGCTTTTGTTCCATGGGATCTTCATATTGAAATTCACCATGCTCATTCTCATCTTATCTCCTTTGGGTTCACAACAGATCACCCATTTGCCTTCTGGTAAGATGAATAACCTTTCTCCTCAAACACTCATGGGAATTATTGGCCATCCTGTTTGCATTTATAATGTTTAATTATAGTGGAGGTAGTGTAAGGATTTCTGCCTTTGGATGGACTGGATCTGGAAGTTTGGAACTACTTGCCTTGTTATGCCCACTAGTTGGATTCTTGTTTGAGTTCTCCTCCTTAGTAACTTGAGAAGCAACTTGGGTGCATTCCTCTTCATTCTCCTTAGGTGCCTTCCTCTTCTTTCTCCTTAGGTGCAGCTTGTTCATTGTCCTCATCATCCTTTGGTAAAAATCATTTTTGCATCATTTTGCTTGTCACCATCTCAGCTTCTAGTGCCATTATTCTTTGCTTTGGACAAGCTTCTTGGCAGTTGCACAACAATTCGGTCTTTAATTGTTGGTCTTAATCCTTCTCCAAGTCTTGCAACTGTCCTTTGGATTTGTTAAGGTTATTCCTTTTAAATAATCTCATAAACTCAGTGGTGTATTTGTGGATAGCTCTGCTCCCTTGTTGACACCGTTGGTATGGTTGGAAGAGGATTTGCTCATAATACAGTGGTGGGAATTCTTGTTGCAATAGGTATCATTCGAGAGCAAGTAAAAACTGGCTCTTTTCCTTTCCTTTCTCTTTTAGCTTGTAAACTTTTCCCACCAAGAGGATGCAGCTCCCTTGAGTTGGCATGCTACTATAACTCATCTTTCGGGTGTCATCTACATTTAATCATGTAATCCTTCCATATCTACTATCCAATCCAAAATACCTCAACAATGAATATTACATTGAAGTTATGAATATTAAATTTTAATCGGAATTCTTTGCCATCTCTTCCATCGTATCTATCATAACCATGAGCTTCACTCTTTCCATAATTTCCATGTTGCCTAGGATAGTCATGGTCCTCCTCTTCTAAATCTTCATTGTAAATGTATTGCCTGTGAGCAGGAATAGGTTGTTGAATAGGGTTACATTGAGCCACACCATCTATTGGCCTTCTATTTCACCTGATTCCTATTTGTATTGATTCCCCAAGCATCAAAACCGTCCCTAATTTATTCTAGACATTGTTTAATATATGAGGTCCATTTGTTGCTTGAGATGTTGCTCTAAGCGTTGCAATGTGTTGTCCTTATGGTTCAAGGCTAGCTCCTCAATCAATGTCGCGAAAACTGTTTCTATCACCTTTATCAAGGCTAGTCATCTTCACTGTGGTGATTCTCCCACTCTAATATCACTTGATATAGTGTGAAGTTCACGAACATAACACACACACAGAAACATGAGAGTGAAAATTGAGAGAACAAACTCAACCGTAAATTTTATATTGATCAAAGCTGTCAAAACACATGTAGATCTAGGGTATTTATATAGTTTTTAATTCCCCAAAACATATTAAGAACAGAACTTTGACAAAATGGGAAGTTAAAACACATTAAATACCTAAATCCAATAGGAACAAAACTAGTCCTAAGTCCTAACTAGAGTATGATTACAAAATAACTTCCTAAATATGACAAAAGATATTAAAAACTATATCAGAATTACTACTAAGCTAAAAAGGAAGTCTATATGAAGTAGGATTGCTAAGACCCAAATTTGGATTAAATCATGTGATTCGCTTCTTCCCTATGCTGAACATGCCCTAGGGCATGTAGAATTCCTGGGAATATGTTAGGGTTTGGTGGCCTCAAGGTTGGGGTTTTCATGCCCCTCCTGCCTTCCTGGGGAGTGTTGTGGGTTGTCTGTCACACTCTAGGCATGTGGAAACCCTTTTTCAACCACTGAATTCTGCCCTTTGCCCTTTCCCATGGTTTTAATACTAATGTGCTCCACATCAATTTCAGACGACCACATGCTTGAGGCAATGACCGCTTTTATTTTGATAGTTTTCTTGTAAAACAAAGAGGGGTCAAAGGGCTAAGTGGGCCTTCATGCACCTGGCACTCTGATGACTAAGTAAAGGTGCTTAAGAGGTGGTAGATGCGAGAATGATGGAGAGAGTATATAAGATAGTAAATGTCATAGTTAATAAGTCTTAGAATATTATATACTTGGTACCTATAATGGTTATATAGTGCTTCCAATTGATAGTGTCTTGTTCGAGCAAGTGTACAACTTGAAAGCATTATTGGATCGGTGCATGCAATGAGCTAAGATCAAATCAATCATTCCTCGGGTAGACTAGACTTTGTTCTATGCCATAGGTGTAAATGTTAGTCAATGGTAGCATAGGGATCCAAACCATGTTATTATAGCTATATTAGTGTCATGTTTGAGTAGGAGTGAATCGAGCCTCTGAGTATTTACTATGTCCGATTAGTTTTAAATGTCCCTATTGACATGAGATGACTTGGAGTGCAAGTTCTTACATCAGGATCATGGGATACACATTAAGCAATCTTAGTTAACTTCAGGATATAGTTAGACTTGATTTGATGGTTGTGATTGTGAGCAATATGTTGTAAACCTGTTGGACACCATTCATAGGCATAAGAAAATCTCCATGGTCATGTTGGACCTTTAGAGGTTTTATGCAAACTTTCCTATCTGACTCGTAGGTTGTGGTTGAGGTTGGGGACATGTGGCGTGGTAAGAAGAGTGGTGAATTTTCTCCTTATATTAGAAGTGAATAGAGGTGTTGGAGCTCTCTTGGGTTTGATGTGGAGAAGGGAGAGGGGAAGAACAAAGAGGATATATGACTTGAGAAGAAATAGAGAGGGGAAAGAACAAAGGAATCAATTTTGATATGAAAGGGAAAGATATAGTGAGGAGTCTTCAGAGTTGAGGGAAATAGAGAAGGGCAGAGGAAGTAGGTGGAGGGCAATGACATCTGCAAGGAGAAAGGAAAAGTAAAAGTTGAGATAAATTAACCCTAAACCTAAAAAAAAACCACGGGGTTTAGTTAATCTCATTTTGGTTATTTTGTCCACTTTGGAGATTCAATCAAACTGAATAGAACAAAATTTAAAAATTGGTCCAAACCAAATTATTGAATAAACTGAACCAAATTAGGCTGGCTCGATTCAATATACAATCTGAATAGTGCTCACTGCTCACCCCTAATCTATATTGTAAGTTTGCATTTAAACTTCAGTTATATTTTATCTGATAACTTACTGAGAAGTTGTACATGACATTGTGTTTAAACTTTCTTCCAGTAACAGAACTGTAATTAATGGAAGGATGTGACTCAGTGTATTTTTTTTTTCAACTTTTCTCTTCTTTTGCTCTTGGTGGCATATGCTGAGCCTGAATGGCTCAGTAAGATATAGCAAGTGTTGCGTTCAAGACTCACTTTGCATTAAATCTCAACCCTTGCCCCCTCGCCCTTTCTTCTTCTTGCTAAAATAAAGCAATGCATGTCGTTGTTTATTCATTTCAAATTTATATGTGCTTACTGCTATCAGTCATCCAACTTGATGGCTTGGATCTTTGTTTCTTTCAGGGTTTTGTTTCAGCAGTGAGTAATATGCGCTCATTTGTTCCAGCCATTTATGATATAACAGCAGGCATCCCCAAAAGTTCCCCTCAACCTACATTACTCAGGATGTTTAAGGGTCAATCCTCTGTGGTAAGTGACCAGAACCTTAAGCTTCAACTACATAAAGCATTTACATGTATGATTAAGTGTTGAAACAATATCTGTGTTGTCTTCTGTTTGGTTCCATGCTGCATGCAATAATTATTGGAGGACATTAAACATATTATCTTTGGGCATGGGGATAATATGGCATTCAGATGCAATTGAAGTGAGGATCCTTAGTTTTCCATTAACATTTTATATAATTGTGTGGAGTATGATTCCTGTATTTCCTACTAATTTGAACTTTTGGCTATTGACCATCTTATTACTAATT
This sequence comes from Cnidoscolus chayamansa, assembly GCA_948266635.1. NCBI lineage: Eukaryota > Viridiplantae > Streptophyta > Magnoliopsida > Malpighiales > Euphorbiaceae > Cnidoscolus > Cnidoscolus chayamansa. Next base: position 2,258 of record CAOGCB010908775.1, on the reverse strand, counting down.
TTGAACTGATCATGAAAAACAACTGCATGAGTACATGGCATGAAATGGTCTTACAATGAATGGGTGCCTCATTTTGTTGTATGCGTCTTATCATCTATTTACATCATCAGCCAGTGCAAGTGAGACTTGTAGGTGAATGCATGGTTCTAAATATCAGCAGATTTGTAATGGTAAATGATATTCCTCATCCATTTTTATTATTCTTGAATCATGCTGTGCTGTAATGTTCAATATGGCTCTTATAGTCAAATTCCAGCACACGGGGCATACTTGAGAGCGAGGAGAGTCATTTTAAAACCATTATGTCAGTAATGTATAAAATGATCATTAAATAAAAAACTTTTAAGAACCTAATGCATAGTATTCTTGGTTGTTACTTTCATTCATTCTTACATAAATAAAGGTTATGATTTTGGATAATGAATCCCTTTTTGTCATTTTAATGTCAAATTCTTGTAATATTTTGATGTCAACCTATTTATATAAGAATACTACCTTTGTTATCAATAAAAAAACTTTAATGTTGTTTTCATGAGTTTTATTTTAATATTTTTAATTGTAATTTGATTTAGCAGTTATTTTGAATTTATGATTAAAATGTTGTTTAAAGAACTGATTTGTCTTAACACTTTATTATGTAAAAAATGCTATTTTTCTAATAGATAACTATTTTGCATGTTTCAAGTGTTCCTATATTGTGTATCCAAGTACAACTTGTTAACTTTGAGTTTGAATCGTTGGGATGTACTTGTTAACTTTGAGTTTGAATCGTTGGGATGTCTTCTTCTTCTTCCTTTTCTCTTTTCAAGTGATAGCACTATCTGCAATATTTACACTTTGGTTAGGGCACACTGAAATAGGGGAGAGCACTTGGTGTGTTCGGTTTCGAACTGAACTGAAATAGAAAATCGAAAAGCCAAGTCATCTAAAAATTGATAAATATTGGTTCGGTTGACTGAAAACCGAAATTATTCAAGAGTTGAAAATTCTGTTCTCAAATCCAATCCCAGTTAATCAATGAAAAGAGAGGATATTTTATGTTATTTTAGTTCCTTTGTGTGTGCACTCATTTGCATACTGTGCACTGAGGGACAATTGGGACACCTGGACATTCTTCAGGATGCATATTGCATATTTTTCCCTTCTTGTGTGCGCAAGGGTGCATGCAGTTGGGGTTTGGTGGTATGGTTGGAGAAGATAAATCTTTTGGCACACATTCTAAAAATGTTGAATCCATGTAATTTGAGATTCTGAATGGTTCAGATGTTTATGAAGAAAGAACGCCATGGAAACATCTTCATTTCTTCTATTGGTAAAAGGTCTGTCACTCTTGCAGGTGCATGTACACATAAAACGGCATTTGATGAAGGATCTACCTGAAACAGATGATGCTGTTGCACAATGGTGCAGGGATATATTTGCTACCAAGGTATGCAGATCTTGTTCAACTAGTGTCGCGGGATCTGACTTCATCTATTTTTATAATTTGTTGTAGAACTTTACATGTGAAATTGTTAGGGAAAGTGAGAGTGAACTTCATGATAATTTGAGGCCTGTGTGAGAAAGTCTACATGCTCAACTTATTTATTTGGTATCTGCAGTAATTAGTGTATCAGTTCATTGTGATTTTATTAGCGTCTGCCTTCGCTGTGCTAGGATGCATTATTGGACAAGCATATAGCTGAGGACAAGTTCAGTGACCAAGAACTGCAGGATATTGGCCGACCTATAAAGTCTCTTGTGGTGAGAAACTGGTTTTAGAAAACACTAAACTGCAGCTTAAATCCTTTCACTAAGGTGGTTTACTTAGTTTCCACTTCTGTATGCACATTTATAGTTCTATTAATTCTTCTTTTTTTGCACCAGGTTGTTACATCCTGGTCATGTTTTCTTGTTTTCGGGGTCTTGAAGTTCCTCCACTGGTCTTCACTCTTGTCATCATGGAAGGGTATTGTGATATCATCATCTGCACTGGCTGTCATTACAATCCTTATGCAGATATTGATACGCTTCAGTCAGTCGGAGCGTTCGACCCCTGCCAAGGTTGTCCCAGCAAAGCCGAATAAAGGCGCTCCTCGCTTGTCGGAAACAGGGCAAGGCAAACAACATTCTGTTACTTAAATCTGGCAAATATCAATAACTTAATCAGTAAGTCATTTTTGTCAAGATGCATGTAGTTTCTCCTCAGCTTTATTTGGGTGTGCTCATTTTAGACTAATTGGAGCATTTTGTATGCATATCAATTCATTCTTGGACAG
>CAOGCB010908530.1:0-11129 GCA_948266635.1 Cnidoscolus chayamansa | reverse complement strand
ACATCAATTACCACTTGCTTATTCTGTAATCATCTTCACACTCATAAATCATGTGGTTGTATAGTTGTAACATTGCATCGAAAATGGATATTAAATCTGACTCTGTACTTGTTGTTTGCTTGGCAAATCAACTGAGTAATTACATGGCCCTGTGTAAGTCTTACGGCTTCACAGGAGTTGTGGTTGGATCCATCAAAGTTCGTTTAATTCCTCTTCCTCCGTTTTCTGTTTTCTATTTTCTGTTTTCTGTTCAAAATTTTTCATTCCTCCATTCCATCATGGAGCATTATGATCAATAATACCATTGCAAAATGAATACCAATAATGTATCTAACTTCTCAGGCTCCCTTTGAGAACCTCATAGTTAGCTTGCTTGTCTCTTGAAGAACGGTTTCTGGCAGATAAGAAGCCTCTCATCGCTGTTGCTTTCGATTTCTATAACTCGCGCATCCCACTTCAGCCGTGTAACTAGGACTCTTGCTGATTCAATGAGAGAAGCTGTGTCACGTATTATCATCCAACCCTGCATTAACCAGAAACATTAGTAATGCCATAAAGAAAATGGCACCCTTACAGCATTCACACAAATTATGCCTATTCCAAAAGCAAAAACCTTTATTTACGTCGTGTTATTGGCCATCTTCTCCACACTTTTTAGCAGGCAGGAATTTTATTTAACCTTTATTTTTTTCAATTACATTTTGCCAGTAATAGGAGCTTAAGTCGTTTCATGTGTCCAAACATCCTTTTAGGAACAGCGTAATTAGCTCTATAGAATTCATAGAATTTCAAGAAACCTGCATAAAATCCAGACATTATAGATGATTTTGAAATTCAAGAAACCCACATAGCATCTATCAAAGTCGACAGCATGATAATTATTTTCCTTACTATTTGCTACGAGCTGCAAGAATGATCTTCTTTACATCAGTGACATCTTTGGTTTAATATCAATGCATCAGTGGTTTACTTATGCATAGAATCTACAAAATATAAAACAGAATTGAATGTAGTTTGTTTTTCAACGAGTTAGGCTCTATTTGTTTCATGGAAAGTATTTTCCGCATTTCTTGATGTTTGAGTCATTAGGAAAATCCGTAAATAAAATATATTTTCTTAGTCAAAGGGAAAATTAAAATAACTTCCTGTTTTGAAGAGAGGAAGTCATTTTCTGAATTGAGAATCTTGTCAACACTTTGATAAATAAATTTATTAATATCTTCTATTTTTTAATATTATAACCAAACATTGGGAAATAAGTAACATATATACATTTTCTGAGCCTTAATGGTGAATATGCTAACTTCAGAACTCCTGACAACAGAGAGCTTATGTTATGTATCTCAATTATGCAACCCAAATACTGATTGCATACAAGGATGTTGAAAAGGCTTATAATGTGACTGGACAGAGAAAGGCAAAGAACATGTGAATGGAGGAGCCTAACTCATTGAAGACAAGCATAGAGGATAACTTAAGAGTACAATCAGGGTAATAGAAGACTCTTTTAATGATAACTTACAAGTCATCAATGAAATGATTAATTTTTATTTAATTAGTATGACTTTATAAGTTAGCATCCAATATATTCAGTTCAAGTATTCAATAAGTTAATCTCAAATAGTACAAGGGTGTAAGTATGTTTAGTCATCTTGTGTTATGCAGGACACTGAAATATTTTCAGGCTTGCAAAAGCAGGATGAAATATTCAATCACCACAAAAGTATTAAAAATTTAAAGCAAAGACAACAATTTTCGGAATGATAGGTTTGATAACATTTGCCAACCCCCCTCCCCTCCCCTTCCCTCCCCTAATTCTTAGGGGCGACAATTTAACGCATATGATATTCAAGATTCAGAAAGTGGACTATTTGAACTGATTACCTCTGGGCGAAGCACTCGATCAACCTCAGTGAATATGTCCAGCATGGTGCACCTACGCTGCTGACCAATTTCAAGTGATAGAAGTCCTGCTGCATGCACTAAATCATATGTTCTAGGGTACGTTGGGAATGCTTCACACCTGAAATGGAAAAATATTCATCAATAAGTACAGATCACAGTAAAACACAGCTTACAATTATTAGAAATCAGTATACAGATTCTAAACGTGCCAAATTAAAGTAATTTTATCCTTATCATCTATAGAATCTAATCAAGGGCCTACCTTGACATCTTTATAAATTGATGACAAAAGCTTACTACTGTTCTACTTCTATACATTACATATCAAAATTAAGACATTAAAATTCAGAAATGATGAAGAGAATTTTTCTGAAGTCCAAGTGCTTATGTGTCCATCAGTAGGCGTTGCTTATAAAAAGCTACCCTCTGAATTGCTCCAATTACACAAGCATAATTGTTGCAATTGACTTCAGAATGGAAAATTATATTAATTCTGTTAATAAGATGCACTATGATCAATATCAACTTGTGTGGAAACAACTGTGCAGCCTGAACTGAAGGCATCTTTTGATGCTATGCTGTTTATGCAATAATCCACTCAGAACAAGAGGTCTGAGTACAAAATGAGGGCGTGGAAAAAGTAACCAACTAAAGCAACGCTGGAAATTTGGTTGCATGAGTTTACTTATTTTCTTTACAGCACAAATATTTTAATGTATCAGTTTTGCGTGCCTAACCATGTTCAAGGAATCAAATACTGTCAGAATTAACTTCGTCATGGCATACACATTAAGGACCAACAAAGCGCCTATTGCTTCTGACAACTTCAAATCTTAGTTTGAAGAACACTAGTATGAAGAAGACAATATGCACTGAAAATAGATGGTAAATAGAGATAATAGAATTACCAGTCATGCAACACACCAACAAAGCCCCTGTCAAGAATCAAGGGCAGGTAGTTAGGTCCAGTCGTTGGAACCACATTCATAACCCACACAGACTTGCCAGCTTCCAGTAGTGCAGAATTAATACCACCAAAATGAGCATTCATGTCCAGAACATTTCTGAGCATGTTATAAGGTGGAGAAGGGTCCTCATCGCCAGGTCTCTTTGGATGATCTGAGAATATCAAAGGCGATAAAAGTGACCAATAGTTATTGACTGCTGTTCTGGAGCTCTCGGAGTCCTCGGCTAATTCTTCTGAATGCAGACCTGATAAAATAAAGATGAACATAATGTTAATATAAAATATGAGGTAAAGATGGAAGAATTGGTTTTTTTGGCAAGAATATATAATGAAGATTTTCATCCTCAGCTCAGTCTATATGGTAACCACGTAGAAAAAATCAACAATTACCATATATTGCAAGCTCGCCCTTACTCAAGTAAGACCTAGAAGGCCAAGTTTTCCTCTCTTCTATAGGAATCCATCGACGACTCTGTGTTCCAGCAATGCATGCTTGGAGCGGTTGATAGTAAGGAGACTCAATGTCATGGCTTCTGCTGCAGATAGAAGGGCCTGAACCAGGCTTCCTAGAAACATAAAACAGTTTGTGCTGTAAATTAAGACTGTCCCTACTATCCAGTTCTCTCGACCAAGAGAACAAATTTATGTAGCCATGCCAATACATATCTCAAGCGACATGACATGTACATTTCTTATGCTGACTTTTTAATATCCCTTGTTACAATATAAATCTAATATCTGAAAGAAGCATTGGATTAGGAAATAATAACTCTAAAATAAGGGGAAAAAATATATTAGAAAATTAAAGTACTTGTGGTAGACTTGCATGCACACCATTACCCAAATCCAAGCAGCAATGATGGTACAAACTTCAAATAAAATATATTCCCAGTTGCCTTACCTGGAACTATAACAATTCCTTTTAGTAGTCTTTTTCCATACAACAGTTTCATCTTGTTGAGACAACATCTCCCAACAGATATTTTCTGCAAAATCTCGAACAAAGTTCCACCTTTTCAGATTATCTTTGTTACGAGCATTCGTAAGAGGTGACGTCCAGACAAAATATCCACCAGGCTTTAGAACTCTGTCAACTTCAATCAAGAAAATACCATCTGTACCACATCAAGCAAATATTTAATATATTTTTATGATTAAAAAACTTATGCATGGTACAAGGTACTAAAAATTACTTCAAATCCAGGTCAATAAAACCTAAATATCCAGGTCAATAAAACCTAAATCAGAGAATCGCTTTGAAGCTAAGTTAGAACTAGTACCCTTTTGGTCCCAACCAATGCTGCATCGTGCACAATGCAACATGTCAAAGGAAAGAGAAGGATATGGCAACTGCTTTGAAGAAAAAGAACCAATCATTGCAGGAAGACCCCTTTCGAGAGTAAGTTGAACTTGACTGCCTGAAGCTTCATAGTTTGCAATGCACATAGTTAAAAGGTGTTTTGGAAATAGATGTGCTCCAAAACTACCATAACCACATCCTATGTCCAAGATGGTTCTTACCTGCAAAATTAGAAAATAGATTTAGAACTTTATAAAGCAAATGCTGCCAGATCTACATTTTCCAGACGAATGTGAATTTTGAAAATTAGCTCCTCCTAACTGTTCACTAGAAAGTTCTCTTTTTTCTTATTATTTGACCCTAGGACCAGGACAAGATCATAGCATTGCTATCTACTACCACATCACCAAATTAAGAAACCAAATGAGACAGAAAATGAGTTAAACTTTAATAATGACAGTGAGGGAGAAATTGTAAATATCCACTTACCCCAGCTTGTATGAAGTTAGATTCATTTCTCAGTCCTATCATTTCGGCAATTTGATGAGAGTAATCTTCAACACCATCAAACATAGAGGATGAACGAAAGGAAATCTGCTCTTCATCCAACATCATCATCCTGATAACCAAAAATAAGAGAAGAGTTAAGAGAAGGAAAAAAAAATTGTCGGGAAATAAAATCTCTAGAGGTTATAATTTGTCAATGGAAGAATTTCTGCTCACCTCTTGGTCAGACTACCGGAGGAAAGAACCTCCTGTCCAGTAATTTTAACATTTGAAACCCAAATAACATCTTTTCCAGTAGGCCACCGAAGTGGAACCCTATAATTTACTGGTGGAAGCACTAAACAGCTTTGCTTTGACCCTATCCCACAGTAACGGTCATTCTCATTACCATCAGTAAAACCCAAAGCAAGATTTTCTGAAACATTGAAGCAAGGGACATAGTTTTCAGACTCCTCTGAACAGAATTCCACTTCCTTCAACCTTGAAGAACCAAGAGATAACTCGCCAATATCCCACAGGTCTGAAACAAGTTGCTCCTGAAGTCTCCTATAATTATGAAGTATTTGACCTCTTGAAGAGGTTGATATTGAGATAGTCCACCAGAAAGATCCTGTAAGAGCAAGAACTAAAATCACAGCTAAGCTCAACTTCAAAAGTAGCAACGTGAATTTGTGCCTGCTCCTTGGAGTCCCAATGCTGAATGGATCAGATGCAAAGCCATTTTCACTGTTCCCATATTTAGAAGGAGAAATATTATCAGGGAATAGTACTCGAAAAGGGAACTTGAGGGATAAATAACTTTGATCCGAAGAACGATTCCTATCCAAATCCTCCTTTTCTGTTTTATCTTTCATTTGGGAGTCCCATAAATCGTGGTTGTTTCCAGAGGTCCGCATCCCTGATACACCTCGATGCAGAGGCCTAGACATTTTCTAACCTGAAACTCTGACAATAAAAGAAAAAGTATAAATGATCAGGAAAAATTCAATTACTGCTTCAGTCCAAGCAGTGGAAACAGGGAAAACCATATACGATTTTACTAAAATGAGAAGAACGTTGGAAGAAAAGCGAGACCCAGGAAATGTTCTTTAATCTAGAAAATCCTATATAGCATACAAAGTTAAATACATTGGATTGAGCCAAGTCGCCAATAGTTTACTCTAAAACCAGCTGCAACAAAAGAAAGAAGAAAATGGTATCTCAATTGAAGATCAACAATTCTCAACTAGTGATGATAGATCAGAGTCCAGCAAAAATAGAGTCTACGAGTGGGAAGAATAAACAAAATAGAAATGTTTGAAGATTGAACCTTCTAATAACGATTGAACCCAGAAAAAGGGGAAAAAAAAGAGGCAATTAAGATTGAAAGAGACTAAAGGGCAAGCAAAACAGAACTTCTTTTCTCAGTAAAACATAAGAAAAACTTTCAGTGAGGTCCATAACCTCGAAGAAGCACAAGAACCAACTTAATTTCCATTGAAAATCGAGTTCACTATAGTACCTCTATCACACAGAGGCCACACCCCACCCCCTCCAAAGGAAAAAAAAAAACTATAAGAAGCAAGGTAAAAAGAAAAGAGAGAAACAAAAAGATTCGCAATCTAAACAAATCCGGCAGAAGATAAAAGATAAGCAAAGTAGTTAGGATAAAACTACCTTAAATGGGCATAAGAGAAATGCTTGTAGAAATAAGAAAGAAAGAGCTCAAAGGATCCCCAAAAATCAGCAAGAATTGGTGAGTGCTTTAGGCAGAGGTAGTAGCTTCTTCTGGAGGTTTTGGTTGTAAGAACATAGAAATGGTTGAAGTTGAAAACACAATTAAATCCTAAGAAAGATCCCTCCCCTTCTTTTCAGCCTTAAACCTTACTATATTCTGTGCGATACAAGCAGAGAGAGAGAGAGTTTGGATGGATCCAATCAGAAGAGAGCTCTCGTGAAATCTGAAACTATTTTTTTTATATAGTGGCATGAAATACTGGACTGTCTCTTATTAATACTCTCTGTAATTTAAATCCATTTAATTTTTTATTAAATAAAAAAAAACAAACTACATATATTTATTAATTACAGCAAGGAAGAAAAAAGAAGCTCAGGGGAGCAAATGGAATTTACTATGAAAATGTGTAGATCTGAGGACAGGAGATCCACAGATATTATTATTATTATTATTTTATTTAATATGTATAGTTTAAGCCTGAAAAAATAAATAACTTGCAGAAAATAAAAAAGCTGAAAAGGAATTTTACCCTGCAAGTGTTATCATTTGATGTTGGTCCAAAACGTCAGAGTCCTAGACAGATTTTCAATCAGTAATTACGGCTATTAATATTTATTATTATTATTATTTTAAAATTCTGTCAGTTTATACAAAATTCCAATTTGCTAAACGACACTGTTTTGAATTTTAAATTTCTGCTAATAATCGATATTTTTTTTTAAATTATCTTGGAATTATATAATCTTATATCTGATTTTTTTAAATGATAAACATTTTTTTAAATCAATAAAATATCTATAATTGTTAAATATCGTATAAATTTTATATTTTATTATTAGATATATTCATAAAAATTTAAATAAAAAAAAGTAATAATGATTTTACGGGGTAAAACGAAAGAGTAAAATTTTTTTACTGTAGAAGCAGTTAAGGAATGATGATGAAAAGTAAAGATTTGATTAATGTCACGAGAGCCTCACATGCGACATATTCAATTTTTTCACATGAAAAAGAAAAATACCAATAAATAGTTTTATTTTATAAAGTAGAGTGTGGGTCCACCTATGCCGCGTTTCCTTGTCGGTGTCCGCTGGGTGGTGGCTGGTGAGAGCTTTCACGAGACGGTAAATGAAATATTATTATTATTATTAATGGAAATGATACCACATACGCATCTTGAGCGGTAATGTAATGGTTGGATTTTACAATTTTATTTAATCATCACAACCCTTTTTCTATTCATGGTACGTAATTCTCATTTATGTAAATTCAATTCGCTTTTCAATTTTATGGAATGTTTTTATGCAATTTCCACTGCTGCCTAACAACCAACCTTGTTTGCTTCTTATTAACGTAGATAAAATGTTATAGATGACTTTTCAAAAAGACTGTAAATTTGAATTTATACAAAAACTACTGTGGGAATCCAAAGAACATGTGTTAGGAAACTGTCTAATTTTTTTGGATCTTGGTTGGTTGTATGTGTTGACTCCAATGTATCATGTAAAAAATAAAAGCAGTCAAAAGAACACACCTCATATGAGATGGGTGTGTGACAAGACCACTTAAGTAGTACTAAATCTACCAGTAATTTGACCGAAGAGGCCTTATAATACATTTGAAAATTGAATCCATTTGACACAGTTTAATTAATTATTGCCATGATTACCGCATAAAAGCATCCACCATCGTTGTCGGCGAAATAATCTGGTAGACCCACAGCCACAGTGTTGCTTAGCTTAATTAGTTATTATGATTGCGCATCATGCAGTACCTAATAAGAATTGAAAGTTTTACGTATTTTTTTAATTGCATTTTATAATTTATATTCATAAAGGTGGTGGGTTTCTTTTTGTAATGATAATATATAAAGTGGCCATTCTTCAGCGTTAAGAATCATTAAAAATGATTTTGTTTTTATCAAATATAATTATCAATAATACTAATTAAAAAAATTAATTTTAAAATATATTTTATTATATAATCTCAAATCACACGGGTCAAAATTCAAAAATTTCGGTGCCCGACCCGGATTTTAGAAGCCTATTTAAACAGTAGTAGTTGTAGGAGGTAGCAACTCACTCATTAATAACATAAAATAAAAGGCTTATAAAAAGATAAGAACATCACGTAAGAAGATGAGGCTTGCGAGTGGTCCTGCACGTCACGAACCTACTGGCTTAGGGATGGGCCGGTTCAATTGTAGACCAGACCAGACCAAATCACAAAATCATGGTATTCTTTGTTTTCATTTTCCCCTTGGAAGCTTTACTCAACTACCTTGTAGAAAGATACTTAAAATCTATAGGTTCAAATTGACATAAAAATAGTCATATAAAACTATGTTCACTTTAAGGCTGAAATGGGATTCAACCCAATAACCTCACTCATGATGCTAATGGCAATTTCACACTATAGATAAAAATGGGTCATCACCACCACTAGTTAATGCACTATCAATGTTCACAAAACTACACATGATTGCCTGGTTGAAGGAATCCACCCCACCAAAAAGCTTATTGGGAATTGATTTTTTTTTTATATTAATTTTGGCTGAGCAAGTGGAAGAAGAGAGCATTAGATTAGACCCATGTTCTAAAGGGAAACCAAAGGCACCGATATATTTGTTATCCACAAACAATGATGTAGGCTCAGGATCCCACAATCCATGTGGGTGTGCTTAAATGTGGCTACTTCATTAGCTTTGCCTTCTTCGGTGATTTATTAGCCCATGTCTAAATTTGATTATGCATGTGACCTCTCCACACCACTCTTTGCTCAACTCCCTTCAAATCCATCATCTTTTTCATGTAGTGAATATTTTCAACAAGTGCTGGCTCGGCTTGGTAAGTTCTTGTAAATTGCAATTTTTTTTTCTTCCTACTGGTCCCATTGCACTGCTGCGACATCTAAACTAGCAAAGTTCAATGTACACAAAGGTTGTAAGGATGGTGGCAGTGATTGATCCTTGCAGAAGGAAGGGTGCCCCATGCCATTACGTTATAAATTGAAGCATGCAAATAATTTAATATTTAATGCAAAATAGGTGAATATGCTTGATGATTCAATTTTAACTTGTCTTTCTGCAATTGAACCTGTCTTTTTCATTTGATGTAAGAAAAACCAGAGCTTCAATTTCAGAGGGTCCACGACGTTTGTTTTTGTGTTAGAAGGAAGTAACTGAGAGTGTTGAAGGGATCCTGTAATTGTACGAAAATCAGAGAAAAATTCTTGATCTGTACTCTGTTGTATATATTTCGTTGTAGGGATTGTAATAGACTCATAACTTGAATAAAGAAATGCAAAGTACCTCAGAACTACACGTACTAGTTGAGTCTCAATAAGACACTTGGTAAGTTGTGTCCCACATGCTACTCATTCTCATCAAAATTACAATTAAGACAATGATCACTTTATGTCCAAAATGGACCACACGATTGATAGAAATGAAAGCTTAGCTTGCTATGTAATGAAATGAGACAGATTTGAACATGATATTTATTTATTTCATACACGTATAAAGTGGAGAAGCCTCAATTACAGTAAGAAGAAAAGTGACTAAATAACAATAAAAAAAGGGGAGAAAAAGAAAAATACCAAAAATGAAACAGTGAAACTGATGTGGGTATGTATATAAATAAGCAGATAATATGCCAAAAAGAAATGAATGGCGGTATTGGATGAAAAAGCTATTAAAAAAAAACAAAAAGACAAAAGCCACATTAAACATGCCTTTCAAGAGAAGCTTCAGGGAATCAGACAAAACAACACCGACACCAATTGATAAGAAAATGAAATGCGATGAATGCTACCCAATTCACACCAGCAAAGTACAAAAGTATCTGATGGGGTGAGTGAGAGAGGCTCGAACTCTCGACCTCAGGATTTCTCAGAAGCTATGAGACCTACGCGCTAGCCAACTGCGCCACCACCCCATGCTTTAAGAGACGAATGCAAATAAAAAAACTCTTCTAAAAGATAATTAAAAATCTTGAAAATGGAAAGTTTCTAATTAATGATGGGCTGAACCCATGTTTGGATTTAGTTTGCCTTTTTGGGAACAAATGGACCTACTTCATACTAATCTTTCTTTATACCAAAATCCGCCCAGGAATTTCTGCCCTCTCAATTCCCTACCAAAATTCCACTAAAATAATTAAATTAAAAAAAACAGAAACAATTTCCTTACATTTATCACTTTAACTTTTAATTTCTAAGCCTTATATTTCCCTTTCCGGTACTTATATTAATTATTCATAGTTTACTTTGCAATTCCTTACATACAAATTAATAAAATTTAAATGGTAAATAAATCACGTTAACTATTCAATACTCAATTTAATAAAAAGTTCAAATTGTATTGATATATTGTTTATACGAGTGAAATTTGATTTAAATTACATGACAAACAAGTTAAATTTACATTTATATATATTTAATTCATGAGTTAATTTTTAAATATAATTATTTAATTAAAATTATTATATTTAAACTAAAAATTATTAAAATTATAAATGATATAATTTTTTTAGAAATATTTAATATTTAGCTCTATTTATTTTTATCCTTTTTAAATTAAAAAAAAAAAAGGAGCTCAAATAAACGCTAAGTTGAGTAGGTTTGATGTATTTTAAGCTACTGGAAGCAATTAAATGGCCAAAATCTATGGATGATTCTGTTGAGTAATGGCTATTGAGAATTAGTAAGTATTTTGAACAAAATAACAGTGAGTA
>CAOGCB010907857.1:0-14296 GCA_948266635.1 Cnidoscolus chayamansa | reverse complement strand
CCACTCAACATTGCATATCACCTGTCATGTAACATCAAATTAATCATCCCAAAAACCATCACTTTTCATTCCACAATCCACCAACAAGCATTAACAGTGTCCTTATTACGGATAAGATCAGAAAATGATCCCACACAAACACAACCTTGTGAAGCCACTACACTGAACTTCAAAGTTCAAAACTAAAGAAAGCATTCAGCCCAATAAGCAGGAAGGGCTGAAACAAAGTTACATAGATATGCTTGTGCTTATTTACGTACACAACACAAGCTATAAACGTCTTCTGCTCTTCATCTTCTACGCCTCAGAAAGTAACTCTCTGCCAAAACCTCAACCTGCAGACTACCTACATATGCCCAACACACATCTTATTAAAATTCGCCCTTATAAAAGACACTGCCAGATTACGACCAGTGCCATAAGCTTCGATAGCTGGAAAGCAAACCTTGCATCTCACTTTCTATTCATATCTCCTAAGCATACGTATTTGAGCTGCACAGTTTCAAAAGTATAAGAGATCAAAGAGAGGGAAGTGAACTTCTTTTTATGGAATTCAGTGCATGTTTTGGATAATGCTTACCTCCAGATATTCATCCATCCCATACTTGGAGCCTTCCCGTCCTAGACCAGACTGTTTCACTCCTCCAAATGGAGCTACCTGCATTGCAGTGGAACATTTTGACTTGCCAATCTTGTATTACTATGCTAAGCTAAAGAGAATGCAGGATATACCCCACCTCTGTTGAAATAAGTCCTTCGTTGACACCAACAAGTCCATACTCGAGTGCTTCAGTGACGCGCCATGAACGTTGAATATTGTTCGTGAAAATATATGCTGCTAATCCTGCATCATTAACAATGAAAGATTCTGTAAAATCATGTATTAAAATATCATGTCAACATTATATAGCGGAGAATATAACCATGAAAGGGATAGGAAGCATTTCATGAATTTCAATCATCAACATAACTGTAATTAACTGACTAAATAGCATAGAATAAAGTCGGTGAGAAAGGATTCATATTAGAGAATAAAACAATATAAAGATGTATGTTATAAGAGTGGAAACTTTATTATGTATGCGAACAGATACACGTATGTACGTTTTAAGAGTGAAAACTTTATTATGCATGCAATAGAGATACAGAAGACCACATATATAAAGCTTATGGAAAAACCTGCATTGGTGTTATTAGCAATGCGGATAGCATCCTCCTCAGTTTTGAAGCGCAAAAGTGGTGCCACAGGTCCAAATACTTCCTCTCTGAGGCAAGAAAAGGAAAATGCATGTCAATGTTTCATTAACTTATTGTATTCTTGCCTGCAAATAAAGCACAAACACTGAGATATATGACTTTTCTACTCTGATATGAATGGACAAAATGTTTACAGATTCAACCCAAATATATAAACAAATGATAACCAAGAAATGGCTGAACAGTATCCCATCACAATGACACTGAAAAGAAAGCCCTCTAAGCAGCAAGGAAAATGCCAAAGCCCAGCATACAAGTGATACTGTTTGAACTTACTTTATAATATATCCTCATTACTCATTGCAGAATCAAACAGAACCAAAGAGTTATGCTCTAATTCAGGTCAGTTCATCATCTCAAATGCTTTCTAGTCACAGCAATTCACCTTCCAAATTGAAGGGAATTTGAGCAACAATTCCACTGAATATTAATAATGATACGATGCCACTGGATGAGAATAAACTATAAAGATACAAAAAGTTGCATTGGCCAGCATTCAGGAAGAGTTAGTAACTGTTAGGCTTGTATACACGGACCTGTAATCATTTAGCTACAACAACTGGATTTCCATATTATTGGAAAACATTTTGGAAATTAGTTGTTTCTTCTTAATTCTTCTGTGATCTTATCAATAGAAAATTGAAGCCACAAACAAAAGAATAATAGTCAAATTTCATAAGGGATTGCATCAATTTGGAAGACAGGAAGGAGAGAGAAAAAATAAATAAATGTATAGTTCTTTTACATTTTGGTAAGTGAGATTTACAAAAATCTACACTTTGGCCGTAATGTATATGTGTGTATGTCACCTATGATGAGACTGAGGCAGAAGCAAGTAGCTGAGTCTGATGATGAACAAGGTCCTCAGGAACAGGGGCTTGCGGAGGGAAAATTAGAGAGTCAGTTAAGAGATTGGTTGTATGTTGTAGAGGAAGACTGGGTAGTTAATAGGTTAGTTAAACAGTTATTGTAGCTGAAGTAGTATAAAAGCATAGCGTACCAGTAACAGGGAAGTATCCAAGAATTCTAATAACAATCAGCTATTTCTCCCTATATATTCTTCTATTCTCTCTATTCCTTTCTCATCTATCTTCTCTCCAAGAGTCTTCTCTCTTCTTCCATATCGTATATTCTTTTCCTCAGCAGAAACTCTAATCTCAGGGCTGCTACTGACAATGTCCCATGTAGAAAAATTACTTTTAGAGTAGTAATACCAAATTAGAAAAATTAAAGCTCGATCAATGTAACTGGATGAATTCCAGGTGCAAAGGGAAGGAGTTGGCAGTTTCCCTAATAAAGGTTGAAAAGGAAACAACTTTACCTATTAGAATAAATGTGAAAAAAAATACAACTTCTAGCACTAAAATTCAACAAGATATAATATTTTTCTTTACACATGTACCTGGCTAAAACCATCTCACTGTTGACATCACTGATTACTGTAGGCTCGTAGAAAGTCATCCCAAGGCTATGTCTTTTTCCCCCGAGAAGAACTTTTGCTCCCTTCAGGCATAATTATTTAATTACAAACATTATATGAAGTACCAATAAACAAGTAGAAGGATTTGAGAGGATCTATGGAGAGTATGACTTAAGGAGTTGGATGAAGAAACTTTAATTTTGCCTTCGGCTATCACCTAGTCTTAGCAAATTCAGGAGCAGTGGAAAGCAAGCAAAATTAACCAACCCTTATACACAAGGATGAGAAGGCAAACCTTTGAGATAGCATCTTGAACAAATGATTCAACCTGTAACTCAAAATCGCTGAGGGATTAAATGGTATACGTTCATTTTAAAATTGGATAATCACAATTTCACATGTTGACAAAAGAAAAACTGACCTTTTTCACTGCAGATTCATTAATTAGTGGACCCTGCATTGAACTTTACCATTCAGACTATAGGCCATAAGCTCAAATAACTTTAAATATCACAGTTTAAAAAAAAAGAACAACAACAACAACAACAAAGCCTTAGTCCCAAACAAGTTGGGGTCGGCTGTATGAATCCTCTAACAAATATTATATCTTGAGATAAGGTATCAAAAAAAGGAGTATAATGGCAAAAATCTCTTCCTGAATGCCTGATCAAACTATTCTCTTCATAAAGATGTAGCAGTTCAGACAATGCACAACATAACCCCTAATTATCTGGCAACTCTAGAGAACACATAATGTATGATGAGCTTCACACCAATGAAAAAACCAATATGGAATTAGAGTAGAATAATTCACAAAACTACACACATATAAAGTTAAAGACACGTACCTGTACCACCCCTTCACTAAAGCCATCCCCAACTTGCAAATTTTGAACAGCTTTTGAAAAAGCCTCAGCAAATTTGTCATAGATACCTGCACAAAAAAGAAATTATGACAAAAAATTAGCAGTGGCGTTTCTAAATGCCAAAAGGAACTAAAAGATAACTAGCAAGGACATATAGGATAATGAATGATATTAAAATAGAACATGGTGATTTAAAAAGAATTGACTTTTCTTGGAAGTTTAGAAGAATTTAACAGCTCTGGAAAGAAAGAACAAGCAAGGATTGTTAAATATACTTGTACTCCTCTAATTTTGCGAATTCAAATGCACAAGTCGTGGTCAAAAGGCCAGTCAATATTCTTTTCTTTTACCCATTAATTGGAGGTAAAGATACAGCCATTATGTCACATAATAAATGCATAGAAAGATGGCTACTTATACTGCAACCACCAAAAGTTTTCTAAAAGAATAAGGAAAACTGAAAACAAGAGTATAATAGGTAGCTTTCCATTTCTACCTTCTTGTACAATTATTCGATTAGCACAGACACATGTTTGTCCACTATTACGGAACTTCGCTGCAAGCTGCAACAATTTGCATCATAATTATAAGCTACAGTGGAAAAAAAACTACAATCATACAAGAAAACTTGTGAATAACTGAACTAAAGCCTCTGCTGTTTTAGCAAGTGCCAACTCAATGAGCTGTAACTTCTTTTAAATATTGAATGACTTATTCCTTCTCAAGTATCCAAAGGAGGAGTTGTACCCCAGCCATAGAAGTCTTGTACCTCTACAAGGCTCCCTTCTGCTACCAGTACAAAAAGCGCACAAGAAAGGAAAATAATAAGTTTTCCCTGTCCTTCCAACAAAAGAAGAGGAAAATTCATTTCACTTGATAGTGGCATCAAGCAAGTCTGTCTAAGATACAATCAAGAGTCAAGATTGCTTTTGTAATAGCATGCCAGAGTACATCAAGAATCTGACTTGCCATTTTGGATCAGCTTCCAATATATTATAAATGTGTGACGCCAAATGCTATTAAACAAATCACCCTGACCAATGAATAGCCTAACAGAAAATGGAATCTAAGTGCTCCCACAAATCTTATAGCAACTAATTGACTTGAAGCCCAAGATTATAAACCAAAAATAACAGAAATAAAATATCAACATGATACGACACAATTTCAGAGTCTAGAATAATTGAACCCAAAAATCCCCGGGATGATACCGCAAATTCACTGTCAATACACATAGACAGACATTTCAACTTACTGATCCTTTCACTGCCACATCCAGGTCTGCATCATCAAAAATTATGCAGGGTGCATTGCCACCAAGTTCCAAAGACACCTAGAGGGATCAATCAAGCAGAAAATCAGCCATAAGATGATTTCTAAAGCCTAATTTTTCAATGTACATTCATTTCATGCCCACTGCATACCTTTTTAACAGTTCCAGCAGAACCTGCCATCAACTTTTTTCCCACAGCTGTAGAGCCTGTGAATGTGATCTTTCTTACCTGGACCAAACATAAAAGAAAGAGCATTAAGAATTTCATATTTCTCTATGAATTGATTGCACAAGGAGATCATGATACCAAATGACAAATAGGAATAAGAAACACATTTAGATGTAGAAACCTGTGCACTTCCTAGTAAAGCATCTCCAATATCAGGAGCATTTCCCATAACCACATTGAGCACACCCTAAAATATCAAAGATTAAAACTGTAAGGAACAGAATAAAGCAGATGAAGGCAAAAAATAAAAAATAAAAAGAGGAAAAAAACTGAAAGTTACAGACTCGTGCTCAAGTTGTATCATGCATCATTTCATGTCAATTATGCATTTAAGCACACAATCTTAAAAGGCACACAATCAGTCCCTCTTTCATCATCATGACGTCAAAAGTATATGATGGACAAGAACCTACTATCATGTGACATAAGAAAATGTGGAGCAGCAAATAAATAAATACAATTGTACTCAATTTGCCAAAAGGAATTGTTTGAAATCATGTTATTTGACAATATTAATAGTGCACATAAGTACAGAAGAAAATGCCACATAACTTCATTAAGATAAACCAGCATCAGGAGTTTGAAGAATTTTTAGGATGCTAATTGCCTATAAATATGAAAGTTGAAGAAGAGAAAACATCTATTTGCCGCTAAAACATGCTGCTCACAACTTCAAATTCTACATGAAAACAATGAAGACCATTTAGAGTTCAATTAGGACTTAGATGTCATAGAACTAATGAAGAATACATCATATAGAGCTCGATGCCTTAATCAGTGAAAAATTCAAATATGTGACCAATAACATTGGATCCTCATAACATATCACACTCCTAGCAGCCACCCTTCAATTTTCTTATAACAATGGCCAGTAGAAGCAGGTGGTTATCAACTCCTTTTAATATATGAAGACATTTCTCATGGATAAAATAATTGTTAAGTTGTAATTGAATTTTGGATTATTATATCTAAGGTTGAAGAGAAATTGCAGACTGTCTAAATGTGGAATTGTGATATTGGACCATGGAATGACAAAAAATAGGAAAACAGTCAATGGAAGTTGAAGAAGGATATCTGAATATAATTAAGGAAATGCTTGTGTTGTGGTGCTCATTAAAACATTTGTAAATCTTGGATAATATCCTAGTTATGCCAGTACTCTGCAGATGTTAGATAGAACTTTAGGATCTCAAGTCTAAAATGTTTCTCATAGGAAATAGTTCATGTTCCAATGATTATTTCTATTAATTTGACCTTAGGACAGATTGTGCACTTAAATTACTCCAAAGAAATGCATAGTCATGTAGTTATTTTCAGTTCAGGTAAGTGGTATATTACAGAACTCATTACTCCTAGCATGGACTGCAACATATCATCTTAATTATGGATACAAATTGAGCTTGCAACAACGTTGTTATGATAAAAAAAATGGTGTATTTTGGACAATGCTAGAGGAAGTTTCAGATGTTATGATATGTTTTGGTTTTAAACTAATAATAGGTGGTAGACAAAGTAAAATCATATTGGAAATTTGGAATATGTATACGAATATTTTTTACTAAAACCACAGCCGATTAATGAACTCCAATTTTTATATTGTTATACTCCAACAGCTATTTGTTGGAAAGCACTAAATAAAAGTGTAACTTCCACTATATTGTGTAATAAGTACCGGTGGTATTCCAGCTTGAAGGGCTAGCTCCACTGCTGCTAATGCTGTGAGAGGTGTCAATTCAGAGGGCTTTATAACCACTGTACAACCACAAGCAAGGGCAGGACCAACCTTCATGTACAAGGAGAAAAGGATTTCAACTTAAACCAGAAAGTCATTTAAAACCACCAAAACGATGGGCATATAATTTTCCTGAGTTGAACACACCTTACGAGTGATCATGGCCAAGGGAAAGTTCCATGGTGTAATTGCTCCAACAACCCCAACAGGCTAGAGGGGGAAAACAGTGAGGCTATTAATATGATGAAAGAACTGATTGCTAGCAACAACTGGCATTCAAAAATTAATAAAGCGAAACAAACAACTTTCAATGAGTAAAGCCAGTATTAGGAGTGTGCCATATTAAAATCCAAATCAGCTTAATAGACCACTAAGAGGATAAGGTGAGTATCGGACTTAATTCAAATAATATCTACCAAAACTTCAAGGCCCAATTCTCTTCATGGAAATCAAGCCATTAAGAATAAATTCAAGAAAATTCATCAAATCCTTAGTGTTCCACTGTTCATTCAGTCAAACTGTATCAAACTTATTTCTCATAGAATTCAAAATCTTATAGAAAACCATGACTTCTAGCTTACAGCAATAGCATACAAATCCAAGGTCTAATGATCCTGTTATTATGTCCTCCATCTATTACAAAGTGGAGCTATGTATATTTTAGGAAAAAGAACTAAATAACAAGCATCACATGAAATTTTCTACTGACTTGCTAAATTAACCAACAGAATTTTAAAAATATATATATATAGAATTAGGTTAATTTCGTACTTTACTTAAAATACATTAGAAAAACAAATTTGGATACTTTATAGTTTTCTATAGTAATTACTAAAATCAAACTAGTCCACAAATACATATGAACCAGCAAAAACATCGCTTTAACAAATAATGTGAGTCAGATACCTATGTAACAATTAAGGGAGTAAAGAAAGGTAATAAAAAATTACAGGAGTAGAATTCAGTAACTTCCGTACACTGTTAAAGAAATAAGACATATGTTATAATTATTTATTTATTTTATTATCTTAACATTATATTATTAATTTTAACAACAATAAATGCTACTAAACCTAAATTGCTAATTTTCTGGTCTCTCTCCAGCCTCCAGTCTCCACTCTTTCCCTCCCTCTAACCTTTGGCTAGGAGGTTAACAAAAATACATCATACAGGAGTTGACCATTGACCACTTAACCGCCAACCTCCTTTTTCCCCCCCCCCCCAAAAAAAAAAACTAACCCTGTGACTTCTTTTACTCTCATGAAACACAACAAAATGTTAGTTTAGTTTGCAAGGCCTGTTCTCCACCACTTCTCGAAAACTTTTAAATAAGAGAGTGTAATGATTTAAACATTGACCTCTCGCAATACAATATTAGCATTGACGAACTAAACTATTAATTCAACTATCCCATCCTCCTAAATGATTGGTATTATTATTTCTTAATCAAAGGGCCAAGTCCAAGTTATTTTCTTGCCTTGCTGATGCAGCAGAAGAGTTTAAGACATTAGATCTCAGTCCCAGGCCAAAATAGGATTGACTGTCTTGGGAAAAAAAAATAATTAGAGTTTACAGAAAACCTCTTGTTAAAATTCGCACCTGCTTTAGAACCAATAATCGACGATCACTAAGAGTTGCTGGGATTATGTCACCATATATTCGTCTTGCCTCTTCTGCAAAGAACTCAATAAAACTAGCTCCATAGCTAACCTGTTATTTAAATTATATGATCACAAGATGAATTTATTCAATTATGAAAAAATTGTAGTAAAAAAATGTTGATAATTGTAGTGACAAAATCAAGATGAAGAGATAAAGCTATTTTCTTAAATTCTCAAGTACAAGTTTTGAGCACTATACCTCACCCACAGCTTCTTTTAAGGGTTTCCCTTGCTCCAAGGTTATTAGTTGCCCAAGTTCTTCTTTGTGTGAAATTAATAAGTCATACCTTGAAATAGACGCAAGGAAGAACTATAAGAACATCAATAAACCATAGAAATGTCTTAATACAACAAAATTGCAAATTTTAATACAAACCATGGAATTAGGCATATTTACTATTTTGTTCCCAATGTATGACAAAAACAACAATTTAATCTCTTTATTTTTAACAAGAAATAAGTTAGTCCTTGAGTATGTTTTTCTTAACAAAATAGTACTATTGAAATTAACAACTAGTCCACCAGAAATCAAAGCAGTAAACCAAAATCCAGGAAACCAAATTGTTATAAATATTAAACTGGAAGAACCAAATTGTTGCAGAAACAATAACTTGATAGACTAAACTGTTACAACTTTCAACCTCCTAAAGGCAAATTTTAACATAATGACATTTTGTTTAGCGAAAACACACCATGGGGATTAAAAATAGAGGGGTTAAGTTATAAACTACCCTAGCATTATCCAGAGTATAAGAAAAAATAAATAGCATGTCTTAATATAGCAAAGTTCTCAACTTTTGATCATTTGAAACTCTTCAAAAACAAATTGTCTAGTGAAAGTTAAGAAAAAAGATATACCATTTTCGTAAACATTTGCTCCTCTCAGTGGCAGTGACTTTGCTCCAAGCTACACAAATAAATAGATCATCAATATATCGTATCAGCAAAATAAATTCCTAATTTAAACCATTCAATTCCAGTATCACAATTAATATGATAATAGTCTCATGTGTTAAAAATGGTGATATCTAAATATGCATATAAGAAACGGGGGAAACATCATTATAATCACTACAACTTCAAAATATCAGCCATATGGAAAGGGGAAAATAAAACATGCAAATTAAAGAACTTGTCACTGTCAATTAAATGTAAATCCCATATGATTATACCACATTAAATTGTCTATATGACACTTTAAAGTAACATCAACTTCTAAGCATTACACATGTAGCATTCACCTTATGCCATTTTTCATAACTATTCACATCTTTCATAGAACATTCCTCTCCAGCAAAAGAGAAAACAATGAACCACAAAACAGTGAATTGAACATGGTGAAAACAATGATGAGAGGAATAAAACTTCAGATTAGACCATAGAGAGGCTTTGACTCATCTTGGAGCATGTTTGCTTATGGCCTATGTTGCTTTATTTTAATAACAGTATATTATCTACATGGCACCCCAAAAAAGTGTTTAGCGTATACTGCTTCCACACTGTTTTATCTTAGATTCTAACACATACTATTGTGTTCTGTATTAGGAAAGCAACTGAATCTGAATCCAACCCCAAATGCATGACTTTTATTTAAAAAGAAAAGCTTATCCAACTATTAATCAAACCCTATTCATTGGAACCGAAATCAAAATCTAATAATCAAGAATGTTTCTTAGATAATTTCCTTCCACAAAGCAATCACTACACACAAGATCAGGGGAAAAAACACTTCTGTTTGAATCTTGAAGACACAATAATGTCTTGTAGATCAATATTGACACCAACTACTGAAATAGTATGATTTCTTTTGTCTTTTTCAGATGCATGTGCCAATGTTACTGAAAGATTTGATCCATTCAATAGTCAAACAAAAACATGTCAGTGTTTCTTTGTATAAGCTAGGCAACTCATAAAAATTGGATAGGTCAATATGCAGCTAGTTTGAAAACCATTCAGGTCATATCATTGAGATAGTACTGGTCAAAGCGCGTATAAAGAAAAAAAAAACTACAGAGTCTGGTTCTAGCAGTACTCATTTGTTTTCTTATCTTTAGTTGAAAGTTTGATTCTTTTTATGGTTTTGGACATGGTTATCATGGTCGTGAGCGCATTAGCAGTAACTGAAACAGGTTGTGACAGCCATAACGTAAGGGTAATAGTCAAGCGCTACCCAAGTTCTTAAAAACTTTGCATAGTTCATGAAATGAGTAGATTGATTACCCTCTAGTAACAACTAACAACTAGAACCCTTTCCTAATTGCCAGTATCCGGTAAATATTAGGCCTATGGTAAACCATTGTTACATTATATTGCTGAACTTTGAATGACCACTGTCTTATTAAGGTGACATGCAACATGAACACAACAGAGTACCCTATGGCCTTAGGTGAAAGGCAAGAAGTGAGGCAGGGGGCTTTTTACAGTGAGGCACCATAGCCTAAATTTAAACACACATTTATCCATACAATACACAACTATACGCATGCATAGTAATTAAAATAAAATATGCTGTCATTGTGTGCTTTTTGGAAGTGAAGACTGAAGAGAATAGAAAACGCCCTGCTGGGTTTGTTGCTCCAGCAGTGAGAGAGAATAAGATAAGAAGTGAATAATAGGAGAGGATTGAGAGAGAAAGAAGTTATTAAAAAAAAATGCATATTCTCTGCACCAGTAGCGAGAATAGTACAAAGAGAATAAAAGGAGAAGAGAGACAAGAAAGAAGATGATTAATAATAATAATAATGATAATAAGAAAACATGCTGGATTTGCTACACCAGCAGTGAGAAAATAGAAAGAGGATAGGAGAGGAGGGGAGAGAGAGGAGGGGAGAGAGAGGAAAGAAGAAGAATAAGGGAGAAATGTACCTGAAATTTAGTTCTCTGGCTACTGATGTTAAAATAGACACACTGAGTTAAGATTTGATGTTTAGATTTTAAATGCAAAAGAAAAAACTGATCTGCTTGTTACTTCAAAGAGCCAACACCTCGCCTCGCGCCTTGCACCAGGCGAGGAAAGGCACTCACCTATTTAATCGCCTCATCTGGCGCCTTTGACAGCACTGGATGGCTATTAAGTATTTGATATAGTTTTATATTATACTATAGTTTTATCATTTTTTTTCTTTAATGTTATACAAATCAAATAGGAGTAAAAAAATAATTAATAAAGTTATAGTTAATTTTACTAAGGTCTGATAATAATAATTTTCTGTCCATAAATATAAATGTTATAAATAATCCAAACATTACTTGTAATATTGTTAATTTTTTTATTGTTCACAATTACATACACGTTTTAGAATCACCCTGTTATAAGGAGGTTAGCCAACACCTTTAATCAAGCTTACAGATTAACAGGAAAAGTAAAGAATTTAATAACCAAATTTATCTACTAGCACAACCTCTAGCAACCTCACTAATAAGATCCTCTAGTACTACTCTCTATCAAGGGTGAAGAAATTCTAGCACAGAAATAAACCATATTTTTTGTGATTAAGGCTCAGTTGTTGTTCTTGTATGATATAAACCATATTCAGTTCACATTACCAAGTCCAAAACACTTGAGTGATGTCAGATGTATGCATGTTTTGGACAGGATAAACATCATCACTTATTAAAATAGTCTAAATGCCATATATATTTGAAATAAGTAAATAAATATAATCAAAGGATGGATCATTATGAAGTTCATACACTGAAATGCTTCATGAGCAGTAGAAATTGCATCATTTGTCTCCTTCCCACCCATGCATGAAACATCTGCTATAACTTCACCAGTTGCAGGATTGTGGACCTATCATGAGAACCAAGATTATAGGAGGAATGCAAGTACATAAAACAACAGATAAAATATTATCATGAATTTTCCTATTCTTCACAAGCATGCTGCAGGGAGGGGAAATATATTTTTAAAAAGTTGTTGCTTCTCTTTTGAGAAGTTATTTTTATTAGTGAAAAAATTAAAAAATGAATTAAATACACGGGCATGATAAGAACGTTTACAGACAGACACCAAGAGATAAGTGTACTTACGCCTGCTTTTGTAAAAAGAAGCCAACCAAGGAGTTAAACGCATGCTCAAAACTTCGTATACATTATATTGGTGGTAACAGTTAGTGCAATTAGTTGTGGAGACTGACAAACCAAAGACCATAGGCATCAAGAAAAAAAAGGAGGGCACACCTGAATTGTCTTCCCATCATATGCATCGATCCACTTCCCTCCAATAAGACCCTGGGTCTTTAACAGACCAGCAGTCCTTAGCTGAGCAGCAAGATCACATGTCTTCATGCTTATCTGACACCCAAATCATGTAAATAGCATTAACATGTTTAAATACTACATCCTGATTAATATAAAGAACAGCAAAATCACATTAAGCAACAATTCTGACGTTCCAATCACATCCTTTATAGCAGAAAAAGAATGTGCATTTGCATTTATGCAAATTTTATATGAAGAGAGACAAAGAACTCATGACAGTGGTAATAGACAAACTCTTTAAAGCACATTGCAACTCAAATTTATCAGAAATTACACTAATATGCCTTGTGTACCCAAATCAAATATGCTGTACACAAGTCAACTCAGGTAAACTACTGATATCAAAATCATCAACATTACAGAAGTACCATATGTTGATGCTAAAAAAATGTCACTGTGTTGCTTTTGCCTGCATGAGAAAATGTAACGTGTGATCCATCGGTTCGGTTCTAAACGGAACCGTACCAAAATAACTGAAAACTGATTTTCAAATTTGGAGATCAAACTGGACCAAAAAAATGCAGGAAAGTGAATCAAATCGAACTAAACCATTTTGATTCGGTTCGTTTCAGCGGTTTGGACAGTGCAAGCAACCAATGAAACAATTTATATTCCCTCTCAAACACAATCCAGTTCGGCAGTTCCCAGATTTCAGGTTCTCCATCTAAACCATTCAAATCTGAAATTTCCCGATCTGAAATCATAAACTTCCAAAATCAAATGTTCAATCTCGAAACAACCCAAATCTCAACATGCAATAGAAATTCTTAGAGAAAACCAAAGAATCACATTCCAAATTGAGAAGCACAAAATCAACTATGTATTCATTTAACGTTACAAATTCACAAACTCACATAAGCAAGCACGATATCACCTCTGTACTCAAACTCAGAATCACAACAAATACAAACTCCATAACTCCTAAACATCTCTTACGTAAAACGAAAAAAAAAAATCATCTCTGTACCCAATAACCCAAAGCTAGACAAACACAGAAGATAAAGTTTTCTATCACTCATCACCTTAAAAAAATTCAAAATTCAAAATTCAACCCAAAAAAGAAAATTTGAGATGCAAACTATGTGAATAGAAAGAGAGAGAGAGAGAGAGAGAGAGGAAGATGGCGATCACTCACTAATCTCAAGTGTGAATGTTTGTGTGTGAGATAGAAACAGAAACTGAGTAGATAAAGAGAAGGCACAGATAAAGTTGAGATTACTTGGCGACATTGAAGAGGAGCAGAGACGTGCATGGAAGGCAAACGTGAAGAGCTGAAGAGCTTGCTTCGACAGATGGCTGCCATGCGTGCCATTTTCGCAGCCTTCATTTCTATCTGATTCACCTTTCAGTTCAGTCTAATTTGTACTTATACAAGGAAAAGCTGCTAGTTTTGATGCAGTTTCGAAGGGTGTTTGGATATTCTTCCAACGGTATCCTTATTCTTGATGATCGAGTTCTAGGGTTTGGGCAAAGCATTCCTAAACCGGTACCAAACTAAACTAAATTAAACTAAATCGATTTTTAATAGATGGTACAAAATCAATCAGTAATATTTAATAATATTTTATCAAACTGGTTCAATTTTTTATTTAAAT
>CAOGCB010907648.1:0-10711 GCA_948266635.1 Cnidoscolus chayamansa | reverse complement strand
AAATTTGTAGTTGACTATATCATATGTTCACCTAATCTAAATGGGTAATGATATAAAATTGCATCTACATAATAATTAAAGCATGAGGATATGATTATAGATTTGTATACAAAATAACTTTGCTTATAAAAAGTTTTAGTTGAACTATATAACTAAAATCAAATAATTAATATTGGTAAGAACTTACTTACATAATACACATCATTAATTTATGTTGATTTGTGGCCAACAAGCCTTTGGATGATAACAAGTTTGAGTTGGATGCTTTAAAAAAATTATATAAAGTAGAGGAGAGTGAGTGGGAAAGGATTTTTAAAATAAATTAAAGAATATTAATTATATACAGAAAATCAAAAGAAGATCTCTTGTTGAATTAAAAATTGATTGGAATATGTATTGGGTACTCAACAACAACAACAAAGCCTTATTTCCAAACAAGTTGGAGTCGACTGTATGAATCCTCTACAAATAAGCTCTCAGGTAATATCCCGATCACACTCCTTCCATTACTCGAATTTTACGCCTCCATTCAAGTTTATTACTAACTAAATCTGTATCAATATTGGGTACTCAAGATGATGGAAAAATGGGATTCAATTTGTAACATTTATGGTCTTGATTGGTCCATTGATCCAATCTAATCAATATATGGGCTAAATTAACCACCATTTGATTATACTTATAGATGATTTAATAATTAGATTCTTTCATTTTAAATATAAAATAAATAAATAAATAATTCTTAATTGTGAACTTAGAATTAAATAGAAGGATAGATTTCCCAAAAAGGAGAAAACTAGAGTTTTATAATGTCAGCTTGGAGTATGAGCAATGGAGATGGGAGTGATCCTCATGAAAATTACCTTCCTCCAATATGCAAGGTAGGGGCCTTCATACCCATTTTCCTTTTCTTTTTTTTCCAAAGAAGATGAGAGAAAGAGAGAGAGAGAGAGAGAGAGAGAGAAGGACAACCAACTATAAAGGGATAAAAGAAAAGCATAACAAGTCAGAATGGACATAAATGGAAAGACAGAGTAATGTTATTTTCTAAAAATTCAACAAGGGTTCTTAAATACTTATTGGAGGAAGGGATATAGATAGAAAAAGAGAGAGATGATTTGCTGCTAGTGATGTAGAGCAAAGATAAAAAGGACAGATGGTGATGGGCACTTGTTGGGCTCTTCTCCAACACCAACTCCTTGCTTAAGCAGCCTAAAAAAGGTGGTGGTTTGGGGATAAAGTCTCTGCTAATTCAAAACCCAAGTGTGTCTGTAACCTGCTTCCATCTCTCTCTCTCTCTCTCTCTCTCTCTGTGTGTCTCTTTCACAGTATTTTCTAAAGCAATCTTTTCAGGAGAATGGAAGGGGAAAAAGGAACATCTGCAACAAGTGAAAAGACAATAAGGTTTAAGAGGGTATGTGTCTTCTGTGGGAGTAGAGCTGGATACAAGTCTTCATTTGGTGATGCTGCTCTTCAACTTGGTAAAGAACTGGTAATACACATATATTCAAATCATTTTTCATTTTTTCATCACATATATAATCTTTATTTCCTAATAGCAGCTGCTCATGCTTTATCAGGTTGAAAGAAAGATTGATTTGGTCTATGGTGGAGGGAGTATAGGACTTATGGGTTTGATCTCACAAACTGTATTTAATGGAGGTTGCCATGTTCTTGGGTATTATATTCTACTTTTTCTGTTTCTTTCTTTGCTTTACTTGACAAAATATTTGCTCATGCTTTGCTTCTTGTATAGAGTGATGCCTAAGGCTCTCAGACCTCATGAGGTACTATTCCATCCCAAGTATTAATTATATATGTTTTTATATCATTGAAAATAAAATCTAAAGTCATCAACTTGTCAGATATCAGGAGAAACCATAGGAGAAATGATAACTGTTGCAGACATGCACCAAAGAAAGGCAGAAATGGCAAAACATGCAGATGCTTTCATTGCACTTCCTGGTATATGCATAAGTTTCTATTCCAAGAAGAAAACACATGCATGACATTAAATAATAGTCCTAAGTAACATAATCTTGAATCAGAATTTGTGTAATTTTCCTAGGTGGTTATGGAACCCTGGAAGAACTTCTAGAGATAATTGCCTGGTCTCAGCTAGGAATTCATGAAAAACCAGTAAGGATCTTAACTTTTAGCTTTTTCCTTGTCTTCATCAGTTTCAGAAGATAAACACTGATGGGTTCTCCTTCTTTCTCTTGATTTTGAATTTTGAAACAGGTAGGATTGTTAAATGTAGATGGATATTACAACAACCTGCTTTCCTTGTTTGATAAGGGAGTTGAAGAAGGTTTTATAAAAGAAACTGCAAGGCATATTGTGGTTATAGCAGAAACAGCAGCAGAACTCATCAAGAAAATGGAGGTACATACATCATACAATAAGAACAATAAAACACAAATTCTTTATGTTCAAAAGTCATGATTGACCATAAACACACAAATACATAAATATGTAATTAATCTTGGTTGATGCATTATTGGAGGGGATGACACAACAAATTGCAGAACAAAATTAATATATTTATACAATATATATATATTATTTGCAGGAGTACACAGCAGTCCATGACAAGGTTGCATCCAGACAAAGTTGGGAAGTGGACCAATTATCAGAGACTACAACAAGTGGGGAACCCCTAGGATCTTAGATCATAAGAAGACATCTGTATATATATATTATATATATATACACACACACATATATAATGAAAGATGGATATGCTGGTGAAGTATAATAGCAAGGACAGCAAAAGATAACACAATCTCGTTCTTTTCTGTGCTAGTGTGGAAGTCTAAAGATCCCGTATCTAAATCACACCCATTTGTGTATTGATGATAATAAATGCATTTATCTTGGTTACCTTTAACTCAATTAAATTGCAAGAAATTGTTTCTCTCATTTGGGCATTGACCATGTCAAAAAAGCATACAATTGTGACAATAGACAAGATAGGTGTGGCAGGGAAAAGTGAAAGAGAGGGATAGGTGATGGTTGCTCTTTATGGGTATTATTATTGTTGTCGTCATTATTATTATTACTATTTTGTAGAGAGATAAGAAGTGAAGTAAATAGGCAAAGAGGCTTTTCTCCACTTGCTTTTATTTAAATTAGTGTGGGGTAATTTGTTTATTAGATGCTTATGTGTGGAGTATGGATTGGAGCCTTTGGATTTTGGCTTGATTATTCACATAGTCACTGTGGATTTGGTCCCATTTCAAGAATTGACAGTTTTGTAGCTTAGTGCACCTTTCAAATCTTATTATAATTTGGTAGTTAATTGAGCCAATGTCTAATTGCTAAGTAACTAAAGATTGAACCCACATAGGACACGTGAAGATTAAATCATATTGATGGGGTTGACAAGTATAGCCAATTGGATGATACTCAGTGAATTTCCAAGTTATGTTGATGTGTTTCTTTGAAAAACATGAAGAACTTGAGTGCATTCATAGAACTACAAACATTATGCTTAAGTTAAAGATAATAATACATTTATTCTCAAATTATATTGGAGTTTTTTCATTATTAGAAAGGTGAATAAATCAAATTTGTTAATTTCCAAGTTACGTGAATCAGCTTGACATTAGCTCAATGTTCAATTGACAACTACCGCTGGTTGAATTTAATCCATTTTCATTGTTATTTAAATTATAAAAAAAATCAATTTAATCTATAAATATTTTTTACTAAATTCCTTGATTTAAATAAAAACTAATAAGCTCAATTTCATATAATTTGAATTAAATTTCTTGATATCTTGACTTAGTTTAAAAATTGAAAGCAGAATTTCTTTATTTTTTTTAAGATTTAGGTTAAATTAGACTTAAATTGAAAGTTTTAAGCTAATTTAAACAACAACAACAACAACAAAGCCTTAGTCCCAAACAAGTTGGGGTCGGCTGTATGAATCCTCTAACAAATAAGCTCCATAGAATGAGCAATAACCTGTTTAAAATTACAGTATTTTGTGAAGAACAATAGTCATAGGCCATTCTTTAAGTCATGAAAGGACAAACAAGAACACATGTGCCTATTAGTGGGAAGCCATAACAAAGATAGCTTGTCCAATTACCATTACAAACTTTAGTTGCTTCCACATAGCCAAACAAATAGCACAATAATAACACCCCCTACCCTACCTCAGAAAGAGTAAGGAGGCAAAAAGCAAGTGGAATTTGCCCATGGAAGTTTCTAGTAAGGGAAATGAGACCACATAAGTGGTTTGGTTTTTTCCTTTGGAGATATTAAAAACCCCACTCATCACACAATCTTTTGTTTCAAGGGGAGGCCTACATCTATGCAGAAAAATAACTTTATTCATGTCCATTCATGATGGAAGGCAAGATGGAGGCACAAGAATCTAAACTTCTACCTCCACTCAACCTCTTACAAGGGAACAAGTTGCCACCTAACCTCAGTAAGTTCAAACCTGTTTTTTTGTACATGGGGAAGTCGAAAAGTGGAGGTCTTAGACAGCTCACATAAAGGTTCAGGCTAGAGATGAGGACCACAATCTGCTCCTAAACATAGATATGGATATTTATGAGATTTTTCCATCCCTTTAATTTTTTTACTAATTTGGATATAGTATATTATCCATGCCGATTATCCTTTTCCAAGAAAAAATAACAAAACATATCTAACTTCAATAAAATTTCCAATTGTGGCTAATTTTTTTTTCTGTATCAACTGTAGGCCAATTTCAGTGTTTTCATGTGCTAATCACCAATGGCAATTCTTCTAGTATATTTTGAACTTGCACCTCTACCTCCCAAGGATTTATTTGGCACTTGTCTATAGGGCATTTGCATCTTTCCTTAGTCCATTTCACCACTTGAACAAGCCATAATATCATGTGCAATCACAAACTTCCATATACGTCACTTGATTCAGCTGCTTGCCTAGCTTAAGTGATGTGAACATCAAAGCTATATTCATCTCCAAAACATGTTAAGACCATGATATATTTTGTTCTTTCTTCAAGCTCCATTCGCGAGCGCGACTTGCTATTTGATTCTTTTAGCTCGAGCTCTTGTCACCAGACCAGTTGGAACTTGAATTAGATCAAGAGTCTTTATAGCTTTGATGTTCACATCATTAAGACTGCCTCTGCCTTTGGTATAACTGATATTGTCAAAGATGGTTTTATTTACTTAATCTAAATGAAGGGAATTGCTATGATTCAAAATTTCACCAAATTCTTGGATTTATTTGATCTCAAGGTACTACGAGTTTGATCTTGTTGAGCATCTACTTTTCTTAGGATCCCACTCAAGGAAAGCTTTTCCCTTGTAAGCTGGAAGAATATCAGTGAGAAAAACCACCTTTTTCCAGCAACTATAATGATAGCCTTATTTAAGACCTTCAAAAAATAAGTCTTACAAGAGGTTGTCAATGCTAAATGACAATTAAAGTTTGATGCGGAGCGAGTATTGCGTCCAACAATACTGTACTATAAAAGTTTCAAATATGCACGTTCCTCTTTGGCATAGTTCTTATCATAGCTGCACATAGTATCAACACTCCTAAAGGCTTGCAGATTTGATGGAGGACAACCTAGCATTAAAGGTAAAAGTCTGCCTAAAGCAAAGCAATAAAAGTAGCCAAGATGAAAATTAGGTATCCACAAGAGCAAGGGCAGTGCAACTCAATAAAAACTAGCAGACGTGTCAATCTAATCAAATTATCAACTATTTCATTTTGCATTCATTATTATCATTGCATGTGCGCATAGAGCCATAGATAAGCACATAGGTAGATGGATAAATAGATAATCAATATATGACTAGATGTGTAGTGCCCCATTAATACAATATCTCAAAAATCATAAGGTAGATGATTATAGAAGTCATTTTCAGGAATGCCCAGAAATTGAAACAGTTTCAAATGTCAAGACTTGTTGATACAAACATAGAGAACATAAAGATAATCATAATTGCCTAGTGACTAACCTTATATAGAAATGAACAAGAAAAAAAAAAGAACACAGGCTAAAAGGTTAGAGGCTAAATGGTTACCTACAAGGCTACCATAACATACATCACAGCAGTTTGGCAAATTTTCTTTTTCCCTGAGTTAACAATTTAGTCAATCTATGGTTATGTCCCATGATAACCACCTATTATAATACAAGTAGAAATGGAGACAAAAAAAAAAAAGTAAACAGCAACTCACTTATGAAGAAGGGGTCAGAAGCATTTCCGATGAACAACAGATGGTCCAGCTTCATCGTAGTCCCCTTTGGTAACATGCTGATTTTGAGGGAAGACCACTTTTGCAAGAATAGCACCTCCCACCCATGCTGAATACTGTGTCAACTCAGTTGGCATATATTCTGGGGGCTGTAACAAACAACAAAAAAGTAACAATGGATTTAAAGTGCACTGTGCAAAACACTGTGCAAAGAAACATAAAAAACATGCAAAAAGACCATTCATTGTCTACATCCTGCAGAAATCATCAACTATTCCTAAATTTCATTGGATGTGCAAAGGCTTATATGCAAAATCTAGCTAGAAGTGATGTATGCTTTCATGGAAACCTTTCAACGAAAATGTGACATATAACCATATAAACAGACTCCCGAAACACACCCCCACACCACCCCCACCCCCTCCCTGCCCGCGGCTAAAAGAGATCCTTTAAGATTAAAGATAACCATTACCTTCTCACCATATATTATTGATTCAATCTTCACAAAAACAAAAGCTATCTAAAATTGAACCACCTACAATTACTTGTATAATGGGAACTGGAGAGAACTACAAATGCCAAGCTGCAAGATAGACCACATATGATATAGGGAACTCCTAAACATTGGATGATTGTTTAAGCAGCAGCAACTGGGATGCAATGGAGTGAGACCATCACTCAAATATAAAATTACAATTCATCCATGCCAAAAGCAGCATCAACCAAGGCCATCAAGTAAACGGCCATCAACAATCATCTGAATACATGATAACCCAGAATCAACAAAATACTTTTAGACTTGAATAACAGTGTCAAGTGATAAAACCTTTACAAGCGATGGACGAATAGCTGATGAGGACAAGCTAGCTTCTTTCTGGAATCTATCCTCGAAACCTGCAATAGGCAGCAATGTAACAATGTACCAACTACTCCAAAGCAACAGATTCTTAATTGGGTAAATTAGAAAAAAAAAAATAAAAATATTCCCATTCTTGACCAATTAAATTGACAGTGAGCGTGGACCAAAATCACAGTTGCTTCTCAATCTTAGTAAACTCAGATAATTTACTCACCAGGCATAGAAGTTATGCCGCCACAAAGTACAGTATTTTCCAGCAGCTGTCGGTGATTCTCAGAAGAAACTGTAGAAATGCTACGAACAAGCTGCTCAACAATTCCATGTGCTTCTAAACCCAATATTGATGGTTGGAACAGAGCCTCACCAACAGTATATCTTTCTCTTCCAATTTTTATCACCTGTCACCATATTAAGCTATCTTTATGATCCTAATTCTGTAGCAGGACTATATCATAAATATACAAAGATCAAACGAACATCCAAACTAGATCTCCAGAACAAAAAGATTAAGGCTGCAAGTTCAATGCCTAGGCTCAAAAACGCATCAAACACATGCCACACTCATCATAATAGAAAATATTATGCTCACAGCCAGGCACCAAGACCCCAAAAATTATGCTTGGACTGGAGCAGCAATTAAGATCAGGGGGGTCCAAAATATGCCCCATATTCTGATACAGAGAACCACCTTAAACTGGACATGTTCAAGACTCCAACCAATCCTCATTGACTTTATGTCAACTAATGAACTGGAGAGAACCACAGATTAACCCAAGCCAATTGGGCAAAATGAAATTTATAATGAGAAGACAGAAATAGAATCTTGAACAGGATGGACTAGACCTATAAACCACAGGACTAGCTGTTTAACCAGTCACACGTTGCTTGTATGTATATAGCAGTTAACCTATAAACAACTTTTCCACATAAAAATAATCCATTCATGGCTATTTACTATCATATTTATTTGCATAACATTTACATCACAGTTCAAAGCCAGGTTCATTCCAATTGAACCTTTGATGCTTGGTACTCTTCCATTTTAGGTTCAATCTCTTCCAATATTGCAGAAAAAAACAAACCTGTCCATCAGGAAGGGTATGTTCCTCATTCTCACTTGATTGTTGGGTCTTCTCATAGGCAACCTCATCTTCAGCACAAGAAGCGTATTTTTCTTTTATTATCTCAACATCAGAGACATTGAGATTCACCAAAGGATTAGATTTACCCAGTTCTTGCGCTAGTAACTTAGTCAAATCAATACCACCAATTTCAAATCTTCTTGAGGCAATATGCTGAACAGCACCTTCAATTACAGAGGCAATATCTGGCAATAAAGCAAAAATATCACAGCTCAGGAGAAAGGAATGGAGGGAAACGCATTAATTAAAGTTGCCAATGCATCTAATGGAGGACCATCAGTAGCAAATCCACTAAATGGATTTCATATGCAACTGCCTTTAAGGATAAAAAGCTGCAACTATGGAGCTTCTTTAAAAAACAAACCTCCAGGTTATTCATAGAAAGAATATAAAAGATTAAAGTACATATCACAAAAAATAGAAAATGCAAAAACTAGTATTAGATCTGTGCAAAACACCATACAAAGTAACATAACTGACAACCTTCAGGTTATCTCTTTGATTCTTGTCAACAATGATGACTGAAAGGCTTCTGTTCTTATATAGGCTCATACATGATCTAGTATCAAAATTGCTAACATTGTAATGAACAGCTACAAATTATTGCATAATGGTTACATATAAATATTAGACAATAAACATGCAGATAATAAAGTTACTTCATTAGTTTAAAGGGATGCTTTACATACCTATCTTCCCATGACCAATATCAACAGTGCATCCAGATATACGTCCAACAGCATAAAGGGACAAAACAGCTTGCTCTGATGCATAAAACCCAGTGA
This sequence comes from Cnidoscolus chayamansa, assembly GCA_948266635.1. Taxonomy (NCBI): domain Eukaryota; kingdom Viridiplantae; phylum Streptophyta; class Magnoliopsida; order Malpighiales; family Euphorbiaceae; genus Cnidoscolus; species Cnidoscolus chayamansa. The sequence continues at coordinate 1,709 of CAOGCB010907648.1, read as the reverse complement.
CATTAAAAGTTTCAAACATCAATTGCACCAATTGTTCCCTGACAGACTGTAAAAGAACAAACATTATTTATCTAAGAATTAACAATTATTAGCTTCTAAGACATCCTAGTATATATTATCATCTACCAACAGAAAATTGATGGAAATGTGCAAACAAAATAAGTTAAATTGAGAAATTTTGATGGGTAACTACAATTCAGTCAAGATCTCAGCAGAATATCAATATGGTCAAAGTTGTCATTCTCTTAACTTGATTAAAAGGTAGCAAACAGAGAAATACAAGGGAAGATAATTTAGAAATCTAAAAGAGTTAAATTCAAGTTAGAAACTCTAAACACGATACAAATTTAAATTACCTTAAACATGTATCATGCACTTGAACTTTAAACCACAAATTCAGTCTCCTCAAACACAGGTTAACATTATGTTTTAAATAACAAAATAGTTTGCACATATCTGCAAACATTAAGTGTTGGCTAACCTTGGGGGTGCAAAGTGGATCAGTAAACAAAATTTGACCTTCATTTCCCTCTTCCCATTCAAGGCCAGTGTAAAGAACATATTGCAGCAAATCTTCCATAGCATCCCAATCTCTTATAAAACCCCGAACAACAGGATCAACATTGACATCCTCAAATAATGAAGTATCAATTGATGAACCTTCATCAAGCATGCGTTTCATTTGGGTAGGAATAATCTGCTCACACCCCGAAGAAGTTAAAAATGGACCAACCTCAAGACCATCCTTTGAGGTCAATAAAAGGCAAAAGAACAAACAAACATAAGAACGAATACTTATCATGCCATATTTGTAGGTACAACTTCGTAACTGGAGATGAATACACATTTTAGTTTCTCTTTTTTCTTCAGTCTCAAACGAGTCTAAGAGCAAATTTAATGATTTTACTTTTTCTCCTCTATCTTTTCTTTCCCTTAGCTTTTCAAAGCTCCCACAAATGAACATTTTGATGCAAGCATTTCATTAAAAAAAAACTATATATATATAGTGAAGTTCAAAATTCCTCCCATGCACTCGATCACTTTCTCAGCTACCAAATAGAATTTGCAAAGAGAGGAGGTGAAGATGAAGAACACTAGCTAGTGCTAAGCCCCAAGCGGATAACAGCGAACAAAATAAAGATAAAAATCATATTCTTGATTATTAACTCAACCAACAAGCGAAAATTCAATGAAAACTATACTCAGTGCTAAAAACCCAAATAAAAAAACCCAAAAAATTCTTCAGGGTTGTTATTTTCCCGAAATCCAAGCAGCTAAAGTTTGAACTTATTACCATGGGTGGAGCCTGATCCGGAACTGCAGTTCCTGCTTTAAGAAGCTTGGATCCAGCGTCTATCACTGCGGCCTCCATTGCTGACGCTTAACTTCAAAACCCCAAAAACCCTAGCTTTCGAGCTAAAGATAAATTGTATGCATACACAAACGAAGGTATCTGTATGTAAACCCCTGAATTAAAAATTCTAGGGTTTAAGAGAGTAGCTGCTCAAGCCTTCTAGGCAACAAGTGGAGGTAAGTGAAAAGCTTCAACAGAACCCAGTTCTGTAGAGTCTCTTTCAGAGGTTAATTTCAGTGAGCGGGTTGCAGTGTTTTGAAAATCCTCTGGCATTTACAGTTTTCAGTTTCCCTTAGTTCTTGTTATATTTTATTTTATAATATTTTAATTTATAAAATTATTTTCTTTTGTAATA
>CAOGCB010907574.1:0-10352 GCA_948266635.1 Cnidoscolus chayamansa | reverse complement strand
AAGAAAATTGTTGAATATATTTTTCTTTTACTACAAACCATATCGCCCTTACCAGAAAATTGGTCTGTTAAAACCTTTAGATCAACTCCATAAATCTTTCAACCGACTCATCATTATCCTGGTCGACTCCATCCCTATCTCGATTGACTTCAATACTGTCTCAGCCAACTCCATAATTGTGTTAGGCAATTCCCTATTATCTTGGGTGATTCTACGAATCTCTCGACCGACTTTATTACTCTATCAATCCACATCATAACCTTCTTTGTCGACTTCATAACCCTTTCAATAGACTCACTCTTGGTTTCAAGGTTTAAAATTTGTTTCTTTCATTCCCCAGTCTGTGTACCTCTACATTATTTCATAAAATCTGAGTCAGTTAGATTGACGTTGGGAACAAAACTTTATTCTATTAACCCTTTTTTATTCTTTTTTAAGAAAAACCCACTGAGATCCACATGGAACCATACCGATCTAACCCTACTCCTGACTAAGAAAACAAGAACATTACAAATTTGTGTTCACCCTTACCTCTATTTATCATGCTACTTCAAAATGCATCCACCCCCCAAACACTAACCAAATTCCAATATGCTATGCAAAATATCAATTAAATCACTAACCACCAAACTTTAAAATACTTTCATATCAATCAACTAAACTTTAAACATATTCTGTTGGAATTTATATTCTAATAAATTACTAAGTGTGGGCTTACATATGTAAATATTAAATGTGTATGCAGTCATATTAAATAGTCAAATTAGTGTTGTGATCAAATTAGAATTGTTGACTATTGAGATGTTAATTTAATAATAGCATTAAAAGTATAGATGCTAATTTGATATGAAATTCTATTTTGTTAAAGGGTCAAAATAGACATTTGTGAATCTATATAAAGGGCTATGGTCCCCATTATAGAAATATAGGTCAAGAGTTTCTTTTACCCTTAAAGAGAAACCCAAAATTGGCGATCTCATATACTGGAAGATCAAGCCATCTTCAATGAATCAACTACTTGATTCAAATCAGGAATTATAAAAAACCAATACAGGTACGCTTCCGTTATAATTTAATTTCTCCATAATTTGACATGATTGATCCATGGCTTAATTCAGGGATTTGAATCTATCATATTCTTCTTTCTAAATTTTATCTTTTTTTCCCTTGTATTACAACAATCCCCCTTTATTCAATCCTTATACCCGTATCTTTTCTCTTTTTTTCTTTTTCTCAATTAAATCATGAATATATATATATATATATATATATATATATATATATATCTTACTAATACCAAATCTATTCTATATACCATAAACAAAACTCCAATGTCATTTTACCATTAATTAAAATATCAAAGAGACCATTAATCCTAATACTAATTTATCATCATTTTACGGCTAATATAATACCATATTAAACATTAATTTACACCAACACCAACTAGACTTGTTATACTAACTTTCTCATATACTATATAATCGTCAAATAAATCTACATTCTAATACTAAATAAATTCCTAAATTGACACATGAATACATGCCTTTCAATAGTAAATCTATTCTCTATATTTAAAGTAGAATCTCTTTTATCATATTATCATTAATCCAAATATCAAAGAAACCATTGCTTCCAAATACCGGCTTAATTATTGAATAACACCTAACAAAATTACTGTATTAAACGTCAAATAAAACCAAACCTGTTTCTCCAAGCTCTAACTCTTTTTCCTTTCTTTTCCTCTTTTCTTCTTTACTTCATGGCAAGCCCTTGGAATGACCTTCAAACCATGTGTCCTTCCTCCATCTCACTATTTCATGCTCCAATTAAAACTTCTAAAGCTTCCTTTAATCTTTGTGTTACGTTTTCCTGTGATATTTACTATAGGGTGGACGGTGTTTAACTTTTAGAAGTTGAGAGACAATACATATAAAACCAAATGATCTCTCTCTCGCCGAAAATAGGAAATAATGGGAGATTAGTCCTTTTTATTTCTATTTGTGCCACCTAATCTCTTCTTTAGGACATGTGGAACTCTTAGAATAAATAATGATGCCATAAATCTTTCCTCTTTGACAAGTGGAGGCATAAGATGAGTCGACACCTCTTAATCTTGGACATACATTTAATGTCCACATCTTAATTTCACCCAAATTTCATTTTAACCGACTTCTCCTTTATCCCAACCGAGACATCATGGTCCTATTCCTTCATGACTAAGACTTATAGACCTCTCTCTTAACCTATCATCCTTCTCTCCTTCTCTCTCATCCAAGCCAAGTCATTTCATCATTTTATCACACATGAACGAACCTTCACAAGCCATTCCCTTCTTTATCTCATCTACCTTGACCACAACTTCATGATCATCTAGTGTCAAACAACCACTTCCTTATATCATCCCATCAAAATCGAGCCATGACTATATTTTCTCTCTCTCTCACACCAAGATTCAAGCCAAGACATGGCTATCCCATCTCTTTGTTTCAAAATCAAGACATTCACACAAGTAAGGCATAATCCATGGCCAAGATATACATTCCTTTCTCTCATCTCATCCCACTCTTGACTGAAACTTCTCTATCTCTCCATCTTTCGCCTAAGTTCAAGCTGAGCCTTCCATGTGGTCTTCTCCATCTTTCAAAATTGAGATATGGCTCATATTTCATGACCATGACATAAAAGTTTCCTTACTCACTACCCTCGACTGAGATTCACCATCAATCAAGGTGCATGACCGAACCTTCCATCCAAACTGAGATATACAAGTTCACTCCCATCCCATGATCGAGATACACCCCCAAATATAGTCCATGTTCATAATACATTTTTCCCTTTAGTATATTTCTTCCATAAACAAGACATGTTTCAATATTAGAATAAATTAGGGTTTGATCAATATTTCACAATATTTGTCAAAACACATGTTAAGCATTCATTTCATTTCCTTTATCATATAACAAGTTTTACATATACGTTACATAGTCTATTCTATCTCAAATGTTATGCATTTTTGGGTGTTATAATTAGTGTCACCACCATTTAATCTAAGTGTTCCACATGTCCTAAGTAAAAGATTAAGTGGTAGAAAGCGAAACAAAAATGGGCTACTCTCTTATCAATCTTCACCCTGGCATGAAATATCTACTTTAGTTCATTTCTATTTTCTCTCAACTTTCAAACCTAGACATCATCCCAACCTATAGTAAAGAATTTGGAAATGATCTATAGCATAGAAAGGAGGTTAAGAACTGTTTAAGCTTGAGGTTTGATAGATGAGGTTTATATGTTTGAATTTTCTATTAAGAATAAGTGAAGTATGAATGATAATATGAAACTAAATGGTTATGGTGAAGTGGAAATAATCGGACATGTTGGGTTTAAGCTACTGTGATTTTAAGGAATCATAATATGCTATAAATTAATAAATATGTTTTTCAGGATTTATTTGGAAATTAATAAAAGTGTAAAAATGGATTTTGATGAATTGTTGGGTGTTTAAGTGAATTTTTGGCATATGATTTGTTAAGATTTTTTTTGTTAATGTTTAATAATTGATAGTCAAATTTAGTATTAGATAAGGTATGGAATTGGTTATAAAATGATGCATGGAACTGTTATGAAAGTTAATAGAATTTCTTATTTTATATTATTTATCTAATATAATTTTATTTTTTTTGTAAATAAACAGAACCTGTATTACATATAATAAATTTATTATATTTGGATAAGATTTACTCGTGACATGGATAGGTACAACTTCAAATAAAATTAGATAAAGTCAGATAAGATCACACTAGTCTGATCTTGTTGTCTGCTCTATTATACATTTTAATAATGTTGTCTACTCTAATCTTCTCTTGTTGAATCTGATTGAGATTCACGAGAAATTGTCAATCAAATCCATTAAAGGCTTCTCCATTTTCCATTCAGCAGCTATACTCTATGTTACCACCCATAATGACATATGACTTTGAGGTGTATATTATATTCTATTATTGATTTGATTTTTTTCTTTGATTTTTAGTAATTATATTCTTAAAAAATAATTAAATTTTTAGTACATATATACTACATTATATTTGTACACATCATCATGGTGGATATAAATAGAAGTACCAAAATTTCTAAAATAAATATTTAAAAATAGATGAGATTATAAAACGAAACAGATTCTTTAATTTTTATTTATTTTAGGACAAATTACATCATCACCATTTAGGACACGTCCACTCTACACTATCTATTTAATTCTCCATGCATGATTTGTGAAAAATGGTGTGGGTATAGAGAATGGGCAAGGGATAAAAAGGAGTAAGCTATTTGAATAGCCTGGTGAATAGATACAAAAAATATGCATAAAATATTATTTTCGTTCTTGTATATGCATCACCTTCAAATATTTTACATAAGATAATATTGGCAAGTAATATTCTTAGAACCACCCCAATAACTTATAGGCTAACTACTTCCCTCATGTATTCATATGCGCCACAATAGCTCCTTTCAGCCAGTTATAAACTTATCATATATAACATAACATAATGATCCCAAAGAAATTCCTAAGGTCTTAACGTGTTACATCCGAAATACATACCAAAGGACATTTCCTAGGGATCTCTTCGTGGGACATAACATAAACATGGGGGACTTCTGGATCATTCAACATTACCGTCCATAGATCATGAATAATGCAGTGCAACATATATTGTGCATCTAATACACCAACCTAGACATTATGATTCATGGGCATGCTAAAAACACTAATTTAAAGTTTCTGTATCATAAAACAATTATATCCACACACCTGGAAATTGACATGCTGATAAATCCCTGGTTCATCACTAGTGTCCCTGAATTCTAAGGTTTGATCCTGTATTCCGAACTTCGGATTATAAAATCAATATAGACTTAAAAACATACTTAGAACATCCCTTAAATCTCCATAGAACATCTAAAAAACATAGCATAATTAGTCCTAACAATTTAGGTAAAAAATTGATGGACCTATGACTTTCGGTTGCAGGTTAGATGGCTGAAAGTCACCCTTACAAAGATGAAAGTCCCTGTTTTGGTAGTAATTTCGACAGTAGGGTCGGCTGCCACAAGTTTCCTTTGCCACCAGGTTTGGCGGTCGAAAGTCCCACCTTTGGATGCTGAAGTTGGACTTCATTCCTTCCCTTTAGTTCCTTATCTAGCATGTGTAAATGAGATTAAGAAGGTGAACTCGGATTTAAGTGGTATACCTATTGTCTATGAATATGCATATGTATTTCCTAATGAATTGCCAAGTATGCCACCAGATAGAAAAGTGGACTTCTCGATTAAAGTGATGTCGAGAACTGCTCTGATATCGATGGCTCCTTATAGAATGGCGCCTGCAGACTTGACTAATAAGGATTTTATTCAACCTAGTGTTTCTCTGTGGGGTGCATTAGTGCTATTTGTGAATAAGAAGGATGGCACCTTGTGATTGTGTATTGACTATCAATAGGTGAATAAGGTGGCCATCAAGAATAAATACATATTTCCATAGATTGATGATTTGTTTGATCAATTGAAGGGAGCAAGTGTATTTTCAAAGATTGATTTGAGATCCAGATATTACCAGTTGAAGGTGAAACAGGTAGATGTATGTAAGACTACATTCAACACCAGATATGGTCATTTTGAATTTCTAATTATTCTATTTGGCCTAACGAATGCACCAGCAGTCTTCATGGATCTAATGAACTGAATTGTTCATATGTATTTGGATCAATTTGTGATAGTGTTCATCAATAATATATTGATATATTCTAAAACAAGGGATGAATATGATCGACATATGAGAACCGTCTTATAAGTACTAAGGGAGAAGCAGTTATATTGAAAGCTCAATAAGAGTGAGTTTTGGTCAAATGAGATATCTTTTCTTGGTCACATCGTATCAATTGAGGAAATAAGAGTAGATCCAAGAAAGTTGGAAGCAGTTGTGAAATGGAAAGTATCAGATAATGTAGTAGAGATCTGTAGTTTTCTAGGATTAGTCGGATACTACAAAATATTCGTAAAACGGTTTTCGATCATTACTGCTTCGTTAACCAGACTGTTGCAAAAGAGTGTGAGATTTGAATGGACAGAAGAATGTTAGAGAAGTTTTAATAAGTTGAAACTAATGCTCACTAAAACTTCAGTTCTGACTTAACCAATATCAGGGAAAACTTTTGTAGTGTATAGTGATGCTTTGCATATCGGATTGGGTTATGTGCTAATGTAGAAGGGAAAGTGATTGCATATGCATCTAGGCAGTTGAAAGCACACGAGAAGAATTACCCGACGCATGATCTTGAATTGGCACCAGTTGTATTTGCATTTAAGATATGGAGACATTATTTGTGTGGTTAGAAGTGTTATATCTACACTAACCATAAGAATCTGAAATATCTACTGACTCAAAAAGAGTTAAACTTAAGGCAGAGAAGATGGATGGAATTAATTAAAGATTATGATTGTGTTATTGATTACCATCTAGGTAGAGCTAATGTGCTAGCTTATGCTCTGAGCATAAAGATGTTGAATTCGTTAAGAGCTATGAATACTCAATTGGCATTGACTGTAGATGGGGCGATAACAATAGAATTAATGTTGCATCCCTAGTTTCTATAGTAGATCAGAGAATTACAGAAGGAAGATCGGTCACGGGTAGAAATGGTTAAATAAGGGAAAACTACACGATATATAGTAAAGGAATATGGATGCTTGTATTATCTAGATGGGTTATGTGTACCTCAGATCAATGATTTGAGAAAAAGGATATAAGTAGAGGCACACAGTAGTTCCTATTCTATGCATCCCAGAAGTGTGAAGATGTACAGTGATATGAAAAAGATGTATTAGTGGTCAAGGATGAAGAAGGAAATAACATAGTATGTTTAAATGCCTCACTTGTTAGCAGGTGAAAGCAAAACACTAGGTACCTTCTAGTTTGTTGCAACCTATATCGATACCTGAGTGGAAATGGGATAGAATTATGATGGATTTTGTGATTGGATTACCACTTACATCGAAAAAGCATGATGTTATATGGGTTATAGTAGATAGATTGACAAAATTAGCACATTTCTTACCTATCCAGACTAACTATACACTTGAGAAGCTAGTAGAATTGTATATACAAGAGATAGTTCATTTATATGGTGTGCCGAGGTCTATTGTGTAAGATAAGGATCCCATATTTACATCATGATTTTGGAGGAAGCTATATGAGGCATTAAGGACCAAGTTGAACTTTAGCCCTGCATTTCACCCACATACAAATGGCCATTCTGAAAGGGTAATACAAACGTTAAAAGACATGCTAAGAAGTTGTTTAATAGATTTTGAAGGGAATTGGGAGAGATACTTGCCATTAGCGGAATTTGCCTATAATAACAGTTATCAAGCTAGTATAAAAATGGCATAATATGCAGCATTATATGGAAGAAAATGTAGAACGTCTCTCAGTTGGTTTGAAATAGGGCAAACCAAATTAGTGAGACTAGAATTGTCGAGCTAGACATAAGAGAAGGTGAAAATTATCAAAGAAAGGTTCAAGACAGCTAATGATAGGCAAAAGTCCTATGCAAATCTAAGACGCAAGGACATAGAGTATGCAGTTGGTGATAAAGCATTTATGAGAGTCTCTTCATGGAAGAAGATCATTAGATTTGGTGAGAAGGGTAAACTAAGTCTTAGGTTTCATGGTCCATATGAAATTGCAGAATGTATTGGACCAATAGCCTATAAATTAGCCCTACCACTAGAGCTAGAGAAAGTTTATAATGTTTTTCATGTGTCTAAGCTTAGGAGGTATAGATATTACCCTTCGCATATAATTCCATTAGAGGAGATAGAAGTATATGTAGACTTAACTTATGAGGAAGAGCTAGTTTATATCTTAGCAAGAGAGGTCAAGGGGTTGAGAAGCAAGAAAGATCCACTAGTGAAGGTTTTATGGAGATATCACAGCTCTAAGGAAGCAACTTGGGAGAGTGAACAAGTGATGAAACAACAGCACCCTCAGTTGTTTAAATAGTAGTAAAATTTCGGGATGAAATTTTCTTTAGAGGGGAAGAATTCTAACATCCTATTTCCTGTAACCCTAAACGACTGTGTGAAATTTTACAAAGTATGAATAAAGAAGTATGTTTCAATAAGAATAAGTTAATTAAGTCATAAGGAAATAGTAAATAAGTAAAATTTGTTGAAAACCCTAAAGTAAACTTAAAGGAGACAAAGTGAAGTAAGTGAGAAAGGAAATGCATTTCTCGACCATGAGAGAGGTATAACTTGGTTGGAAAGGCTTGGTCAATGATGCATCTTGGTTGAAGAATGTATCACAGTTGAAGATGAAGAGGGAACTAACATGTCTTGGTCGAATGAAGATGATGAAGGTGTGATAAGGAAGACTCGATCAACATGGGCGAGAGATGAGGGAAGAAAGATGTAGCTCAGATAGGCATGGGACATTAATGGTTTGGTTCATAAGGGATGAGTTAAGGGAAATGGTCTATTGAACATGATAGAGAGATGTGAAACATGGTCAAGGAAGGATGAAGGTTCAGTTTTAAAAGAAGGAGGGAGATATGTCACGGTTTGGAAGAAAAAGAAGAATAATCCATGATGTCTCGGTTGGGAAGGAATGAGTTAATTAAGATGAGATTTTAGTAGATATTAAATGTAAGTCCTAGTTTAAGAAGTACCATTTGTCAAAGAGAATGGATTAGTGGCATTACCATTTAACTTTAGATTAACACATGTCCTAAGTGAGGTTAGGTGCCAGGAGAGTAGGGATATAAATACATACACTTACAATTGTTCCATGTTTTGGAACAAAAGAAAAAGAGATAAACATTTCAGAGGATTTGGAGTTGTAAACGATAGGAAGGGATTTAAAAGAAGCCATGATAGGAGAAAGAAAGGAACGAAGAGAAAGCAAAAGGAAGAAAAGGGAAGTTGTATATCCATGTCAGGTGCTATATACCCATGATAATTTTAGTTTAAGAGATATACTTGATAAATGGTATTAGGGTTTTATTATGTTTATTAAGATTAGAAGATGCGTGAAGATTGATTAAATGATTTGAAAAAGAAATTTGTTTGATAAATTAGGTTAAGGATTACAAGAATAGTATGATTCTCTTCTCTCTCTCTCTCTCTCTCTCTACATATATATATATATATATATATATATATATATATATGTAAAGGTTATAAAATGGATGACTTTTGTGTAATGGTCTAGTCAAGGTATAATTGTGGCGTAAATATGGATAAATTGGGATAGTGACATAGAAAGTCTCAATTTGGTGATGTCTTGGGTGTGATATAAATTGGTGATGAAAGGAGTTAAAAACCTGATGGTCACTGTTTAATCATTGCTAAAGAAATGTTAAAGAAAATAATAAGTTCAGTACAGTTGGATGATGAGATACTTATATGTGAAAATATAAGATGTATGAATTGTGAGAATTAGCATGTATGAAAATGAGTTCACAAAATATGAAATGAAGATGTGATTATGGCAGCCTTAATATAGCAATAGAATATGATAAACTAGAAGTGGTAAATGACCGTGATAAGTGAAGCCTTAAGATAACAATGAAACATGGTGAATAAGATGAATATTGCATAAACTTCAAAGGAAAAGACAAATGATGTTATATAAGTACGTGATAAAGTGAATATGGAATGTTTTTGGAAAGACAAAACATATGAGTCCCTTGACCTGAAAATAAACCCCGGACAAATGATGAAATATTAATTTAAGACATGGCCCTAGTTAATTGATATGGGATACGGGGTTAGCTTAAGGGTATGACATGTCATAGGGACCCTAAAATACTGCCACCGTTTTGAATGGATTTTTGGGAGTATAGTTAGGTAACCCATGTGTACTAGACTGGTGCGCTCTCCACCACTCACACAAACTCTCTTATCTATCAATCGATCCTGTTGAAACGTATATGGGCCTTTAACAATGTATGACTTAGTAATGTATGATTTAATAATGAATGAATTAATGCTAAATGTGTTACTAATAATATTTGACATTCTGAATTGTTAATATTGATTCCTAACATGTAAATATTGAGATTAATAGTCAATCATGGTTTTTAATTAATTATCATTATGTTATGTGGTATGATGTGTATATATATATATTACGTTATATATTATTTCTATTCTGTACACCCATTGAGCGAAAATAAGTTGTAAAAGGTTAGAATAACTTTTTGGTAAATGTATTAGAATTATAAATTTGTAAATAAGATGTACTGTTAATAAATTGTAAATAGAGTTTAAGTTTTATTTAATTCATTTCTTAA
>CAOGCB010907309.1:0-29781 GCA_948266635.1 Cnidoscolus chayamansa | reverse complement strand
AAACGCACGTCAAGATCCTTGCTCTGCAGACCATATGGCAGGAGGTATTGGATACATTACTGTGAAAAAACCTTGACATTTGTGATCTTTGCTATGCTAAGGCCTCTTGATTCTTGAGAAGCAACTTCAAAGAATATAAAGAAAATGAATGTAGGCCTTGTTATTTCTTCTACTTGTAGATGGAGCTGATGGCTTTATGCTTAGTGTTGGCATCTGGTCATTTTCTGGACCATTAAAACAGTGAGTGATTTATTGTAGGTTACTTTATTACTTTTGCTCGCGATTTAATAACAAATGATACAGCTTGTTTTTAAACAAATTGCATGGGCTTGGCATAAACACGTAGACTGTGAAAGAAAGGTTTTAACTAGTATCTAGGACCTCTTACATTTGCTCATTGTGGGCTATATTTATATATATTTTTGGTGTACCAAGTGCCATATTCAACGTTTCTCATCAGCTGGTGAAAATAATAGAAATGTGGTTTGGAAACCAAACTGGTTTGCATTAAGCCAAAGATATATATATGTGTATATATCTACACTAAAACCAACAGTAGAAAGAAAATGAAAGAGAATTTTCAAAGCACATTTGCTTTCCCTTCAACCTATCTTCTCCGTGTTCGAGTCGTCTGATTCTGATGGCCATATCACAGTCTCTTTGAGCCTCTCGCGCATCAACTCCAAGTTCTCATCAGAGATTTCTTGATATATTTCAGCATGATTACATTTCTGAATCACAGTAATAAGAAAGGATGATTATTTTTTATTACCAACTTTTTATGTGTTTCACCTTTTACAGCAAAATGTAGCATTTCATTACCTTAACCCATTTTCCATACAAATGGAGTCTCGTAATCATCACTCTTTCAGCAAGGTCCTGCCTCTCCTGTCAATGGGAAAGATAGACCCTTTTATATTTTCTTTCCCTCTTTTTTAGTTAAACAAAATTTTCACTTATAACAGTCACTGCCAGACCAAACTAATAAATGATCACCAAGTACTTAATTGTTAGAAACTCAATTATAATTGAGTTTAATGTAATTTAAAAGGTATACCCAAGAAGTTCCCAAATAGCAGTGTTTCTAAAACTACCTTCACAAGGGTGCGGATGAATCGTTTGCCTTCTCCAGGCTTATTTGTTGCAACAAAACTGTCAAGACCCAACAAAAAATGTCATCAGACACCTGAAGCTAAGAGCTTTTCTAAATGTTTGGCATCAAAAGTTGAACTATTTGATAATTTTTAATTATAGAACTCAACAGTGTCTAATCCTATACAGCAAGCCAGTCAAAAGATTATATTTCCAAAAGCATTCATTCGAATTGAACAGTTGCACGAAATATACGTCAAGAGGAGTAGCAAATTAATAATCTTGCCCAAGATGATGCTGACTTACTTGTAAAACCATCTATACTGCGTTGGATTCATCTCATACAGCTGGTGAAGAACAGTTCTTACTGCCTTGTATGTGAAATAGTTGAGTATTTGCTGGAGGCAGGAACAATTAAAGCAACATAAAAATCACAATCCTTGAACAGAGATAGATATGAATCTACAAGTTATCCAACAACAATATTTATTTGTATCTTCATCAAAATATAAAGCTAGGACTGCCATTGTCTTTTTCTCAAATTCGTAATAACACCCTGAGACATTTGACAAACCAAATCAAAGTAGATTGAACTTGATGTATTGTTGCAAATACTTCTCGTTGCATCTATCTATTAGAAAACCTGATGTATGGGAATAATTAATTTAGGAAAAAGAAAAAAATTAAAATACTAGCAGCTTATCTTTACCGTTTTAACATCCTCAAATGTATCTTCATACTGCCCTCCCAATTCGTAGACAACTACAAGTCTCCGATCCTTTCTCTGCTTCCTTGAGCTCTTATTACTAACAATACCTGAAATCGCTTTCGATGAAAGCCTCGAATCATGCCACGAATCAACAAAAGAACTCCCCAACTCCAATGTCCCAGGCCTCCTTAGTTGCTTTCTCTTCAATGAATTTCTTTGCAGAACCAACTCTCCACTATTTTTGAGATTGATATTACACGTAGGCAGTGCATCCAAACATAAACATGGACTAGTGTGCGAGTCCACCACAGGTGAGCCTACCACGGATAGAGCTCCCACCATTTTCTTTCCAAGCTTAAAAAAAAAAACCCCCAAAATAGGCTATACCCAGATCAGGAGTTCGGCTATATCTGCCGCCTGAGGATGCAATCGAATAAAGTGAAAGATAGCCAACAAAAAAAAAGAAAAAGAAAATCTAAAAGTGCAAATGGGTATCCAAGAAAATGGAAGTTGTGCTGCTGCACATGAACAGAGAGAATTGGGAGGCGGTTTAGAGCAAAGGAAACAAAAGGGTTTTTTTATGGTGAGACGACTCTTGACCAGACAAATATTTGAGGTTGAAATTTCTCCAAGCGAAAAGGTTAAGACTCAAAATCAAAATTTAATAGCATCAGCTTTGCTCTTTTAGCGTGTGTGCAACCAAAGTCCCTGGACAGCTGCTCCAATTTGGTGGCTCTTGGGCCCACGTGGTAGAATCTTGTGAATCTTGTTGTTTCGGTAAATGAACATATTAAATTACAACAACAAAACTATTGTTATATTCTCACTCCCGTTAATATCCGATAGAATTATGAAAAAAAAAATTATGTTAATTTAATAATAATTAAATAAAATATTTTTAATTTAATATTCATAAATAATTCATTCAAATAAATAAAATTATTACTTTATAATTAATAAGACTCAAATTTTAAATTTTATACTAATTTTACAGCGTTTTTGCCTTTGAACAACAACAAAACTTTTGTCTGCGCTCTACGAAGTTCAAATGTTACTACCAGTGCAGTGATTATTGATTCTGAGCCCACGCGCTGTACCCAATCAATTCCCGTATGAATTTGACGTGAACGCTCTTCCAACCGCGTGAGTGATCCGTCCCCGTTTAATAGGCGGATCGTGCGCGTAATATGTAGATTCCACTTGCGGGGAATAAAGTCTAAATTCACATTTGGCCGACAACGACCACCAAATCCCGCCGTCCTCCGCCGACCAGCAATTGGACTAGAATTCAATTGGGCTTTTTCACTTTAGCCCAAAGATGGATCTTGGACCATGTTCATCCCATCCTTTCAGATCCAATCCTGTCAAGTGCAGGAGCGAACGACGCCGTTAGGTAACACATTTTCATTGTCCACGTCCACCCGCTACGCCTGCCGAAATGCAGAAAAGAGCTTCGAGTTGAGAAGGGAGTTTAAGGGCAAAGGCCAAGGAAGAAGGAGCAAGTGTTGGAGCAGAAAACAAATTGTTGAGAGAATGTTCTACAGAGGGTAAGAGGCTTTCTCTCTTGCTTTCCTCCTTTTCGATTTTTTTCTCTTATTTCTTTCTCCTTTGTTAAATTAAGCCTTGCAGTTGGGTTTTCGTAAATTTATTTCTTTCTGCTCTTCATTGTTTTTCTTTCTCGTTAAGATGCCTGAATTTAACTTGAAATGCTATTGATGTGCAGTACATCAGCAATCGAATATTTTTGTTTCTGTTTTCTTTTCCTTAATTTTATCTGGGTCTATTTTGCACTTGCTTAGATTGATCTTTATTTCCGGGAAATGCTTATTTAGGTATAAATGAAGACAAATTGGTTGATTCTTTGAGCTGGTTTTGATTTAATATGAGGAGCTCCATACGATCAATGAGAAAGACAATTAAGGCTAATAATCGATAGATTCTATGGGAGGAAATTTGTGGGGAAAGCCTTTGGATCTTTAGAAGTACAGTGAGAAAGCCTTATAGCAAAACGGTGTATCTTATTTGGAGCAGAGACACGTTGGCTCAAAGGTGGCTTTGTTGCTTCAGAGCTAAAGAGACTATAAAATATAGATAAAAGAAAGAAAAACTCCTATTGACAGTGTATAATGAATTGATCACATATTGTTGGCTTTAGAGCAAACGCTGAGGATGTGAATTATGTCTCTTTGGTAAGAAGCCACACAAAGAGCATCTTCTTTCCCCGAGAGATGGCCTGAGAATCTCAGTAAAAGTAAGCAGACTATTTTTCCAGTTAGCTAAACTATATTTTTTGGCAAGGCAGGCAGGTTCTAGACGTCTTTACATCTAGTAGGGGTCTACATGGCCGCATGGTGCATATAGGGCTAAATGATTATCAAGCTAAATCTTTGTTTCATTTGAGAATTTGATTATTAGAACTTAGAGTTTTTTTTTTACTATTTTATTTTTCAAATAAGAGAGAGAACAGTTGGCGGGGACCTATTGTGAGATGCATAACAAGATATAAAATTTCTAAAAAACATGTCAACTTCAATGTAATGAAAGGGATGGACCTAAGGCATAGAAATCTAATGAATGATCCATAGAGACCCACATCTAAAAAAGAACTCTACATGCAGTGTTTGATTTGAATGGATCTAATGAAATGACACTATGGTGGCATCAGAAAATTATTTTTTTCAAAAAAAAAAAAAAAAGAATCCAGGTTGGCACTCTAAAAGGTTATTTCCTTGGTTGGGAATACTTGGACCAGATCATACTGGATCTTTGGTGGAAAATCATCAGTCCTTGTGTTAATGGAAGCACTTGGGTGTCCTTTTTACTTTTAGTATTATGAGGTTTCTTTTCCCTGAATGATGAAAGATTAGGAAGAACTAAGATATCTATATTTCTTAATATAGTTGAGTACAAGAGCTCTTTATTTTTGCATAATTAAGAGCAGAAAGCATTGATGAAGTACTCATCTTCTCTGTTGTTCTAATGGTTTTTGCATAATTACAAGCACAAAGTATTGATGAATTACTCATCTAATCTGTTGTTCTATTGGTTTTGGAAACTAAAGTAGATATCCTGATGGTGGTGATGGTCGTGAAATGGGTGCAAAACGTCAGAGATTAGTTGATCAGGGTCCTTCATTCTATGGAACTTCCCCTGGTCCGAATTTTATGTACAATCGACCACCTTACGGATATGTTGCCCAACCTCCTCCTTTCCCTGTTGTCCGACTTCGTGGTCTCCCTTTTGATTGCACAGAAACTGATGTGGCAGAGTTCTTCCATGGCCTGGACATAGTTGATGTTCTTTTTGTCCACAGGGGCGGCAAGTTCACTGGTGAAGCTTTTTGTGTTTTTGGGTATCCTCTTCAAGTTGACTTTGCTCTTCAAAAGAATAGGCAGAACATGGGCAGGCGATATGTTGAGGTTTTCAGAAGTAAGAGGCAGGATTATTACAAGGCAATTGCTAATGAAGTTTCAGATGCTCATAGTGGTTCACCACGGCGGAACGCACCAAGAGCTAAATCATATGATGAGGGAAAGGACTCGGCTGAACATACAGGGGTATTACGTTTAAGAGGACTGCCATTTTCTGCTGGCAAGGATGACATAATGGAGTTCTTTAAAGATTTTATGCTGTCAGAAGATTCAATTCATATTACAATGAACTCAGAGGGAAGGTCAACTGGTGAAGCATTTGTGGAATTTGCAAGTGCAGAAGATTCGAAAGCAGCAATGGCCAAGGATAGGATGACACTTGGAAGTCGTTATATAGAATTGTTTCCTTCATCAGTGGAGGAGATGGAAGAAGCAGTTACAAGAGGGCGATAATGTTTGCCTTAGCCATTTGTGCCAGTGGTACTCTTTAACCGTATGGTTTTGCTGACTTTCTTTGTCACTCTTTCTCACTTACTTTTGGCCCTATAATCCCCCCCCAAAAAAAAAAAAAAAAAAAACCTATGCTATTTAGTGGGATAGCATTGATGATAGCGGTCATTTGTGTATTTAGTTAGTCATATCTTTGACAAAACGGTACAATCACTTGCAAGTGGTCAAAATTTAACCTTGGTTCTCTATGGCATTGCCTTGAATGATATGAGTCACTTGGCAAATGCTTGATGGATTTGGTTTTTGTTTTGGTGAATGGAAAGCTCATACATTTGTTATCACCCAAATGAAAAGACTGGAAATTTGAAAAGAGAAGCAGTTGTGAAGTGTAGTTTCAGTTAACCGAAACCATTTATAGGATCCTCTAAAGATAAGTTGTTGAAAATGTCTCAGATGAATAAAATAGTGTCTGACCATCAGCTTTAATTGTCAACTCCTGCGTTCATCCTATATAGGATTCCTCATTCCTTACTTTTCGCTTAATTCCTATCCATTTTTATTTATACTATTTAATCACATAATATATTTATTTATTTATTAAATTAATAAGTTTTATTCAAATAAAATTTTATTTAAAATGTAAAGTAATATAATATAAAAATATTTATTAAATTAGTTTAAATAAATAAATATAATATTTAATTTATTTTAATTTATTATAAAATATAAATAAATAGAATTTATAAATAATATAAATTTATAAAAATATAATTTATTATTAATATAAATTTTTAGTGATTAATATATATTACAGAAATATATGATATTTAAATTTTATTTATTTTAAATTATTATAAAATATAAATTTTTTTATTTTTTATTATTTAATTGTTTTAATAATATAAAATTAAAATTTTTTTAATAATTTATGTTATTATTTTATATTATCTATTTCATATTATTTTAATAATATTAAATAAAATTGATAAAATTTATTATTAACAAAAATAATTTATTTTATATTATTTTAATAAATAAAAATTAATAAAATTTATGGAGATTATTGACAAACTCTTTATTTTTAAGCTATTTATTAAAAAATTTAAAATATTAATAAAAAATATATAAAAAAAATAAATAAATAAATAGAGAAATATTTTGAGAAAACCCGAGATTGATTTCAGATATATTAAAATTAAAATAAATTTATGTTAATAATTATAATTATATATAAAAATTAATTTATAAAAATTTTATAAATTAGTATAATTATTTATAAAAATTTTAAAAAATTATTAAATTTAACATTTAATAACAAAATAATTCAATAACTAATAATAAAATATGAAACAAATTTTGATATCGATATAAATTATTTTATTTAATAAATTATAGATAAAATTAATAAAATTTTTAGAAATTATTAATATAAATTTTTTAATTTTATTTTTATTTATTAAAATTTTTAAAATTATATTAAAAAATATATAGAAAAATAAATAGGAGAAAGAAAGGGATATTTTGAAAAACCCAATGTTGATTTTCAATATAATAAAATTGAAATAAATTGATATAATAATTATAATTATATATAAATAAAATTAATACAATTTATAGAAATTATTAATGTAATTATTTTATTTTATGTTTGAACTATTTATTAAAAATTTTAAAATTATAGTAATAATAAAAAGTATATAGAAAAATAAATACCAAAAGAAAAGAGGTATTTTGAGAAAATTTCAAATATAATAAAATTAAAATAAATTTATGCTACTAATTATAATTATATATAAAATTATTGAAAATTTAAAAATTAGTATAATTACTTATAAAAAAATTTAAAAATTATTAAAATTAACATTAATAATAAAAAATAATTTAATAATAAATATGAACTAAAATTTGATTATTATCAATATAAATTATTTTTTATATAATAAATTATAGATAAAATTTATAGAAATTAATTTTTTAATTTATATTTGAATTATTTATTAAAAAATTTAAAATTATATTTAATAATAAAAAAATAAATAGGAAAAAGATGAAGGTATTTTAAAAAAAAATCCAATAATCCTTCCTTCATACATTTATAAATAATATAGATTTATATAAAACTATATATTTTATTTCAATTTATTTTTAAATATTAAAATTTTATCTTATATAAAATATAATCTAAATTATCTAAATTCTTTTACTAAATATATCAATTTATATTACTATTTAAATTATTTATTAATTTTTCAATCAATTTAAAATAATAATAAAATAATAAATAAAATCATTGATTTATAACTGAAACTGGGCTGTCCACCCGCTTAAGCTGTCATAAAGATTTGAACTATTCAGAAATTTGAAAGTGTGACCAGATTATCCCTTATCATATAACACCTTTAACTCCCTCCAAGCTAATCTCCCTTCTCAACCGTGATCACTAGGGTTTCCAAGCCTAATACCCTCCTTTGTTTCTCTCTTTTATAGCTTCTCATGTAGATCATTCGTCATGTGGTAAGTCTTCATTTCAATAATTTTTTTTCTCTTTCATGGGTTCTTAATTAGGTTTTGCCCTCAAGCTTGGAAATCCAAACACGACATGTAAGAAGATTATTTAACTGTTGGGTTTGGCTTGTTATCAAGAAGTTTTGCTGGATGACTATACATCTCTTCTACATGGGGCTTTCTCTAGAATCTGTTTGATTGCCATTTTTAGTGGGTTTTATTTTCAAAAGCTGTTTTGCCGTACTCTGATCTTGAAAAGTGTTCTAAAGGGTTGGTCGACCACTCAGCTTTTTTTAACACTTTGCAGTCAAATTTAGATTGCTTTAAAGTCCCTCTACCAATGGCTTTCTAGTACTAATGGCTTGTGTCTTAGCAGAATCTCATCTATACTAAGTTTTCAGATCGTTCTTGCCGGTTTTAGTACAATCTGTTTTTGTACTGTACTCTATCCATTCTCCAACGATATACTGCCATTTTCCTGGATATTCCCTTCCCTCAAAATGGCTCCATCTGCTGCGACCAGAAAAAAAGCAAGAAGGACGAGGAAACCAAGAAGAATCCATTGCAAGAAGCGGCTGGTCAAGTCCAAGGACGTAAAAGAAACATCGACGGCGGAGGACGTCTCTTCCTCCATCACAACTACTGCAAGCTTCAACGCTTGCTCCAACATTGATGGCTTAGATTTCGAGGGTGTTGATATCTCTACAAGTTCATGCTCTACACCAAAAGGTAAGAAATTTCGGATACCAGAGATCGTGACATGCCCACCAGCACCAAAGAAGCAAAGATCGCTATCAAATTGGTCATTGCAAAGGAGACCGATCGCATTCTTTGCCTCTCCAGACTTAGAGCACTTTTTCTTCTATGCTTTTCGCGATGTCTCAGTCTAAATCTCTTCATACATGATGAAGATCATCTATAGTTTGTGATTTTGTCAATTGGATCGTTGAGGTATAGTATAAAAGCTAGTTTGAGCTTTTGTTAGCAATCCTCTTTTTGGTTTGATAATCGATTTAGTTGGGTTATCTTCAATTTGTAGGGTATACTTATGTCCAACTAAATTTAGGCTTAATTATGTCTACTCTTCCTTTAATGTTTATTTCAATTTTAGATGTATTATTGCTGACTTTGGAGTTCGGAGAGTGAGATGTAATGGCTTGATTTAAGGTTTAATTGAGATTTGCGATTTTTAGTGTGCAATTTTCAATCTTTCTTTGTTCAGTCAACTTCTAAAAGTAGTTTAAGTCATGACTTAAACCCTTCTCCTTTTTTCTTACAAGTTCTTCTAAACTTCATTATAAAAACTATCTTAATGGCTACAGTTGCAATATTCGTGGAGTCCACCAAACACTTGATATATTAATATACATTCTTCACAATAAAACGGTCTTGAAATATTCTACTTTTGGAGTCCAGAGTATGAGAATAGCATTCTGGATGAATTCAAGGGTTACGGTTCTCACTACCTGCAGGCATGGAATTTTCTTTGGGATTGTGAGTAAAAACATAGAGGTGAAATCAGACATCTTGAGCCAGTGGGAACACGAAATGATAGAAGAGGGTGTGGTGTTGTGTTTTTAATATGTTGTTTTGTGTATGATTCATGAATATGTTGTCTGATTGTGGGTGTCTGCCTCTCAGGTGAACACAGCATCCTAAGAGAATCCAATGTAAGGAGATTCGTGCGGTTTTTTTTGTTTTTTTAATCATTTCAACAGTGTAGAATCTCAAGAAAATTTCTCATTATTTATGCTTTTCCTCTCTTAACTTTTTCTGTGTCATGTTGAAGATAGTTATAGTAACATTGAATTGGGTATCTGCATTTATTGTGCTTCTGATTCATGCATGTCTGAATTGAAACTTCAATTATGTCTGTCTTTCATCTTTTGTATTCTCTGCTGGCATATTACCACCATCAAAGGCTTTCTTTTTGGATCTCATGCATATCATCCAACAACTTTCCCATTAATTTTACGTTCATTCGAATAAAATTTGATGAAAAAAAAAGAACAAGGGCATGGGCATGGGGCATGGATATGAATGGGTTGATACACATAATAATGAGACTGACATAAAAGAGAAGGGCAGAGGCAAACGCTTTGGCTTTGAATATCTCATACATGTTGGAGCTTTTGGAGATAAATAATTGCAGAAGGGAATATATGAAGAACGAGTTTGCATTTACTACAAAGTAGTAGTTTCCCGATTGTCCCTCCTTTGCTGGCCATATGATATTATCATCATCTCTGCTCTCCATGTGATCTTATGCACCTCCACTATTCATCCTTAATTAGCTACCTTAATTATAAAAAGGAAGTCATATATGTGGAATCCCATGAATGATTATATGCTTCAAAAGGTTTTTATTAAAAGATTCAATTATTCCCTTATACTGATTTGAGTTGCCTACATCCTGATTCTTTCTCCTTTTCTATGTATAATGGGAGGGCTACCTGATTTTTATGCTTTTATTCTTAAAATGGGCTGGGCATATCAACAATGGGCTGAAATGATAAATTACCCTGGCCTATCTACGGCAACTTAGCCCACTGTTCATTGTGCCGTCAGATGGCTAACGTCATCTTGCACAGTGCTTTTTTTTTTTTTTAAATACTTAAATGTGAAGCAGTGTTACTGGAAGCCACGTGTCTTGCCGCTACTGTCCTTATCCTTGTGGCCCCCACTATTGAGCCACGCGTTTCCCGTATTTTGCCCGTCAAGTGGGGGGTCACGTGGACCGAGAATTATATTTTCATCAATATTTTTTTAATCTTTTAAGTCCCACTGCATTTTTATTTAAATCAACATTAACTCTCACTACATGCGCGTGACACATACACGCATAACTGCCTTCCACTTTCCAACCGGATAACCTACTATTGCCGGTTGTCCTTTCTGTCCCACTTAATTATTTATACCCATAATTATATTCTAATTTTATAATAACATATCATCAATAATTTTGTTACTGGTAAGTTCATTTATCATAATAAAATAATAAAATAAAAAAATCATATTTCTCAAAAACAGAAAATGGCTGAATATTAAAAAGAAGAAGGAACCGGAGAGGAGAGTTGTCAGTTTTCAGGTCATCCACGTGTCCCGGCAAAACAATCCACGTGGAAGGAGAGATGGTGATCATATCATAACCCAACTAAGTGAGTTTAAATAGTGGGGAACTGTTGTAGCACTGTAGGATGATGCTCCAAAACAAACGCCGGAGGATCGCAGTGGAACTGGATTCACTCTCTTAGTCTTGGTCTCCTCCTCCTCTCAGACGCCAAAGGGCCCCCAAATCTAGGGTTTTGTTTCTATCCACTCTTCTCAACTAGTAAATATTGAAATTAACCTTTTCTCATTGGTTATTTAGATTCTTATTTTTATTCTCGTTTTTCCCATCGTTGCATTTATTAATTTCGGTTCTCTACTTATCTGAGTTTCTGAATTGGGTTTCTTCTTTAAAATTTTCTTCTCTTTTATGGAATTTCGGCTTTATGATTGTGTGTGATTCACTTTTTGTTTTTGTTTTGGCGGATGTTGTTGTTATGATTTATAGTTGGGAATTGTAAAATCGTTAATTGAAATCTGAAGTGAAGTTCAATTTTGCTTTTCCTGTGTTTGTTTATCCCGAAAACTTTGGGGGGTTATCCGGTTTGTTTGAATTTGAGGTAACGATTATAGTAATTAAGCGATATGATGGATCATAGTTTAAAAAAATATATCTTTGGACACTGAATCTTTTATTTCAAATCAAATTAAGAGCCTGAGTGCCTCACCATCGATGTTTTTCTTTCTTTTTCTTCTTCTTCTTCTTCTTTTTTTCATCTATACGTTTATGCTTATTCCTAGTAGTTCTGAAATTTCAAACTATTTTTTGGATAATTGGTTCAACGTTTTCTCTTTCTTCTTCTTCTTCTTCTTCTTCTCCTCATCTATACATTTATGCTTATTCCTAGTAGTTCTGAAATTTCAAAATATTTTATTGGATAATAGGTTATCATGTGTGTTATATCTCTCATCCCTTTCTATTCATAGAATTTCTGCAAAATTTATTAGTTCTTTCGACGATCTAATGTATGGACAGGAAAAAAGGAAATTAACAAGGAATTAGAAGACATGCAGTCAAAATCTGCAAGTGCAAATCAATTGGAACCAGACCCACATGTCATTCAACCATATGCTGTTCACTCCGAGCCTTGGTGGCGCAGTATTGGTTACAATACCTCGTCTCCAGCGGTGCCAGGGGAAAATACATCCAATTTGTCGTCCCCTGATGGCCCAAATGGTTCACCATCAAATGATGATCAGTCACTGTCAAATGAAGGAGTGAATGAGGATGATGATAATGCTAGCAAAGAATCACAAGCCACTGAATCTTCACAGTCAGGTACTTCTATTTATATAAAAAGCCCATAGAAGGATGATGTTCTGTGATTCATCAACTGCATGAGTTACAGTTGAGTAATTTTTCTGCATTTTTGCATAACCAACCTCTATGTCGTAACTATAATTTTTATTTTTGTAAATTAGCAGATTTTAAAATGTGCTTTTTGGAGAAGGCTTTTTGTCAATAGCAAAGACTTCTGTTTATTAACTGTTATCCATACTACTCTGCAAATATTTTAGCATTGCTCCATGCTCAGTAGTGACATGTTCACGAAATTGTAGGTCATTTGTTCTATCTGGAGGCCTGTGTCGTGTTCCCTTGTGCTGTAATCATAGAAAAATCAACTTAAAACCTGACTTAGTTTTCTGACAACCATGCTTACAAACATGTAAGCTATGTATGGTTTGCAACTAGAGAGAGAACATTGTTGCTTGTTGGATTGCTGAATTTTTTTTTGTCTTCAATTTCAGTTGCGAATTGGGGACAAGGACACAGAAACATTCACCCTGTTGCTTCAAGTGTGGCTACAATGCGTGATGAGTGCCTGACACAACCTCCACAGCTTGAACTTGTTGGTCACTCCATTGTAAGTGCTTCCCTTCTCCAAAGCCCCTCCTTCACTTTTACACATCTAATAGTAAATTTCCTTACTATTGAGCTTTCAGCTGAAAATAGTCAACTTATATAATTAAGATTAAGGGTTTAGTTCTTGCATGCCAAATAGAAGTGATTCCTAGTGTTCTTGAAACTCTTTTTGCAGGCATGTGCATCAAATCCATACCAGGATCCATATTACAGTGGAATGATGGCAGCTTACGGACATCAACCTTTGGTATGTAAGAATAATTCTGGAAAATATGATTCCTTACTGCTCTTTGACTGATAACTTCTGGATCTGTTGAAGTCCTTTTTCCAATTTGTTAATGACAACCAAAACATCATGTTATCTATATCTTTTCATTGTTTGGAAAGGGGTATAAATTAAACAATGCAAAGATATTCAATTCAGTCGCAAGAACACAAGAATGATGTCAAGTTTCTTTCTCCCATACTTGTAATTCTAGATAGAGTGGCAGTGATGTAGACTTTTAATGACATCAAAGAGCTTGGGAGCTATTGGGCCTAAGTTTAGTGGTTGATTTTTCACCTATACCCTCAGATAGAACATCTCTTTCTTCTAGGAAGAAGTTTTATGTTCTTGGTTGGTGGTGGACAGAAGAAAAATTATTCTGGCTCTTGGATACTGAACTTCCTTTGTAAAATAAATTTTACATGCTTATTACTTACAGATGAAAGTTGAAGTCAAATTCAGATATAACCCCTTTGGCATACTTCTGCTGCGCTAATTACTTGCAACTTCAATTGAAATCAGATCCACTAGTCCTTTATTTTTGGTTGGATGCCTGATCATCTAGGGGATGATTCCTATTCTAGCAAGACTCTTGTTGTTCCTGATTTGCTTCTCCTCATCATTTTTCATCCCTAAAGTTTGCCATATACATATATATGAAATCCTAATAAATTAATCTTTTCAATTCTAGAGTTATCCTCATCTCATAGGAATGCATCATGCAAGAATGCCTTTACCCCAAGAGATGGCGCAGGAACCTGTTTATGTAAATGCCAAACAATACCAAGGGATTCTGAGGCGAAGACAGGCACGTGCGAAAGCAGAGCTTGAGAAGAAGCTGATAAAAGTTAGAAAGGTAGATTTTAAGTATTTCTATATTATGTTGGGGATTTGGGGTATTATATTGCTGCTTGGGCCTCATCGGCTCTTTGCTACCTGGAAGTATGTTAATGAGTATTTTATTTTATTGTGCTCATATCAAGTAAGTGTTTCTGCTCTAAATTGACTCTGCCAGCTTCATGAACCCTTGTTGAAGTTGTAGTTGTAGTTCATACCATTTTCGTTAACTAGGTTATCATGGAATACTTGTTTGTACGTGTGTGTATATATATATACTCACACACAAGAAGTTATAGATTTTCCAACAATAAATTTGATTTTTTTAGATGCAGTTCCAAAAAGTGAAAAATTTCTATTCTTCAGTTGAATGGAGATATTTTGCACTCCTTATGTTCCTTGTTGAATAGCCTTGAATCTACACTTGCTACAAGCGTGTAAAATTTCATGATTTGATTCAATTAAAATAATGCTAGAATTTGTTTTTGGTATATTTTTCGCTTATAAGCGTGTAAAATTTCATGATTTGATTCAATTAAAATAATGCTGGCTCAACATTTCACATAAGCAATAGTAATGCATCACCTTTGTGTATTTTCTATTGTTCCACATGTAATAGTGGAGCACGTGATTTGCTATTCTCATATTCTTTTCCCAGCCATATCTTCATGAGTCTCGGCACCAGCATGCTATGAGAAGGGCAAGGGGTATTGGAGGACGCTTTGCAAAGAAAACTGATGCCGATGGTTCCAATAACACCACAGAAGAAAAGATCAATGATTCTGGTCCAGTCCTTACCTCACAGTCTGTCTCTGGCAGTTCATCAGGTTCTGAACCATTGCCTTCAGATTCTGCTGAGAGGTGGATTTTCCCGCATGGTGAACAAGGGACAAGAGCACTACAAGTGATTGGAACTTCTGAAGCTAAACGCCATGTAAATGGAAGCACTTTTTACCACAAACACAATGGCTTGCAGACCTTGACACATCATTCGCTCTCAGGTGAAAAGGGGGAGGAGGGAGACTGTTCAGGCCAGCAACGAGGGAGCATTTCCTCAAACCAGGCCTCACAGAGGCCACTTTCTATTCAGTGAACTCCAGTATGCTAAGTGGATGCCAAGATGGAGGATTCAATTGACCCAGCAGAGACAGATGAATCCTCTTCTTATTTGGTAACCACAACCTTGGCAACATGTTGCCAGGCGGCAATTCATTCTTGGCTTTGTTTTGTGTTGCGACTGAAATGACGAGGGAAACGAGGGATGAAGAGGTTGTTGGCTTCTTTTAAGTCGGCCAATGTCCCCACCATCTTTCCCATTTTCAATTTTCATGTGTACAGTAACATGGGGAATAAATGCGAGTAGAAATAGTCTTGTGGAGAGATTCTAAATGGGGAACAACTCGTTTAGTTTAGTCTAGGAATTGTGCTCGCTTGACTGACAACTGTTTATTTGCTTGCAATTTGACCTGTGGACTCTTTTTTGGTCGTTTCTTTTGTTCTATAGATGGTTGGCTATGTTTTTTTTGCCTATGCTTATCTGGCAGAAAATCCCTCTACGGTTAGCGCTGACGTGATTCTTTACATTTTGAAGTCGGTGACTACAATTTAGGATTCAGCTTTTTCACATGATCGATATGAGTGGTCTTTGTCGTCAACGTATTTTATTCGACAATTGAATTTGTGAAACTCTCATTGTCTTCACGGATCCCGCCATGAAATAATGAAGTAATCTGTTCTACATCATCCCAAATAAAATTAAAATTTAATCGATAGGACTTACTGACATTAAATTAAAAAAAAAAAAAAACCACCTCATTATTAATAGAAGCTGTCAGGCCTAGTACCCATTTCTGTATTATGACATGTAGTTTGTATTGCAAAAATCCAACCTATGACCATTCTCTTAAAAACCGCCACTACAAAATATTATTAGCAAATAACGACGTGAGCCTGGGCCATTCTGGCAAATGGAACCAACTTCAATTATTTGCTGACAATCCTGAAGTGAGAAGACTCAAGTGGTTAATGGGACCATGGTTAACCAAGGAGGAAGTCAGACCGTTGTGATTGAACATTCCTCGCTGCCACCATATAGCAATTACGTAAGCTAAGCTACATCATCGAATAGTAGTTTGATACCCATTATCGTTAACCAACTTCCCTAAACTTAAAACTGTAATCTATGGGAACCCGCATATTAAAAGCCAGCTGCTTTATTTCACCGTTTGATTACACATTTTTGTTTTACACTCAAATCTGAAGATGAATTACCCAAAGAAATAAGGTAGTGTATGTATATATATATATATGTCTCTTCGGCTCAGTATTGCATTGCTCTATCATATTTATTTTTATATATGATCCTGATGCTGCGGTTGATCCATGTCTTCTATGTTTCCAAGTACTTCATCCCCAGATTGCTTCGACTGCTCTGAGTTTGTCTTGCTCCCATCTGCAAAACTGTTGTTCAGCTCTGTGGCGTTAACCATTGTCTGCTGTTTATCCATCATCCCAGATAGCGCTAGCCCTGGAGACCACTCAAGAACATCATCTATGATGTTGGACATCCGTTTTTGATACCTGCAAGAACATAGGTAGTGCTTCAGATCATAAATATCAGACTATTTAACAAGGCTGCTGTGTTTTGTGCACTTGCACAATCGTGTTATTGAGCTCTGAAATTAGATTCTCCTTGGTATTTTTTGTCCCTTAAGCTAATGCAAATTTTACCACATACAAAGGAAAAAGTCTCTTGGATCTACTCATTTTAATAAGTGCAGAAATAGGACTGACCTAGCTCTAGCAGCCTCATCAGGAGCATGATGTCTCAACAGTAATATGACCATCAGAGCTACTACTGCATAGAAAAGCCTTGCTGTCCACTTGGGTCTTTCCTCCTCATCTTTCTTTGGCAAAAAACGGAATAGTTCTCTCAACGTGGCTTCTTCAGCAAGGATGTTGGGGAACAACCAAACACGCTTCCCAAGAATGATATACAGAGCACCAAATATCGTAGCTCTTACTGCAAGTGGAAAATAATCAAAGGAAAATAGAGGATACGTCTGAAGATTACAGGAGAATGAACTTATTAATATGAAATAGACTAAATAAATACAAATGACTTTCCAGTACATCCTTACCCTCTGATTGATCTTTGAGACCGCCAAGAACATTATCTATACTTAACGCAAAAAATCACATTCTCAAATAACTTGTTGGACAAAAACGCAATTAGCTTATTACATCTTTACAGCAAATAAAATTGATCACGCATGGTCTCTCCAAGCATAGAATTCTAAGATAATTATGTCAAGAAAAAGAGGGGGAAAAACAACTAAAGATCTAGAAAAGTAAATAGTGGATGCACCATCAAACTATTATCAAAATAAAGTCTTCTTCCACTATCACCAGAATCTGGATATCAATAACCGGAACAAATTATTAGAAACATGCAAATTGGAAGAAGAAAATATTTCTCAGTACAATATATATATGCATGTATGAGAGAAAGAGAGATAAGAAGAAAGAAGACTGATACTTACATGAAAGCAGGGAGAGAATAAGTAAAAGAACCCCTGCACATGAGTAGAGAATCAGAAGCTTGCACCGATGGGGGTATACAGGAAACAAGCAAATTGCTAAAGTCAACACTGGCCAAAAAAATGAGAGAAGTGTCTGCCACAGTGGCTGCCGTTTTACAAATGTCCATGCAAAAAAGGCATTGTTTTCTGAAAACACTTGATCCTACACAAAAAGCAGCAACATAATATATCTTAGCCAACAGAAACCATTTAATAGAAATGCTACAAAATTACTAGGTTGAAAAGGAAATGCTCAAGTTCACAACTACTGAAGATTGGGATTCTATTTGAAGGTTAGCCATCTCAAGAGAAGGTATAAGGTTAATTTACTGATAGGCTTGTTCTAATCTCATTATCCCAAAGCTTACAGTTCCGTTATTATGAAAAATGATATAGTAAATGAGAAATTAGACTATTTTGCACTAGAATGTAACTCTTGTATGACAATGAAAGGATAAACCATATGGATAGAAGAAAAACAACACAAGAACTAAACACAGCCATTACAAGAACACAGGGAATGTACATCATTAATCAAGCAAGCTTAGCTAAAATCCTAACTACTAAACTTAGCAAGAGAATTCTACTTCTGAAAACTAACCCTTGATGCATGCAGGGACTTGGTCTTCAAATGATCAATAACGATCAAACAGACTGAGAACGCTTCATTACAATTAAACTATTATCAAACCAGTTAATACAGGTTAACATGCCTGAGTACCCAAAAGAAACAACTTACATTGAAGATCTCTAAATGAGCTGGCCAGAACTTTTTCTTCCCTGGACGAGCTGTTTTCACCACACGATCACATCGCACTAAGAGATTCTTTCTTAATAAAGTATTAGCAATCTCTTCAACCTCTAAACTTTTATTTGGTTCCAATATATCCTTGAGCTCTGGATGATTTTTCAGGAAATTTACAAAATCCTTCCCTCTAAAATATTCAACACGCGTCTCCTGCAAAACAGCCCAACGGGAAACCAAATCTTTGTGGTCTCTCACCTTCTCAGCAAACAACTGAAACACATCCTTCTTTGTAGATTGTTTCTGAAGAGGAAAATAATTGTAAAAAAAAAAAAAAAAACAAAAATCAGAAACCATAAGTGAAGAATGTCCTTGACAGCTATGAATTCCAACTATTCAGCAGGTCAGAAATTAATAATTCAGACATTTATGGACCAGAAAAAAAAAAGGGAAAAAGTAAAGGAAAAGCAAGCTTGCTGCTAGCAGTTATGTGGACCCAACTTTTATAATAAGACGATCAAAAACCTAATTTTGGCTGCTAATAGAAGTGCAAAAGGGATGTGCAATACGGCAAAAGGAAAACAACCAGATCTTACAGCAAAAATTTGATAGAAGCAAAAGTAAATAATCAAGCATCCTATGAAAATTCCAAAAAATCCCGGTAGGCTGAGCTGAGTCGTAATCGCATAAAAATAAATACCAAACACAAATTCGCTCACAAGGCAAAACTTGTGCATTTATTTGCTTCACAACGGCCATTTTCCGAGAAAAAGCTGACCCACACAAATCAGAGCTTAGGAAGAGCGAAATTCCCCATTCTTACAATAACGAGAAACAACTTGCTCCCCAAGCTTCATGTTTCTACACTAGCTTTTTCCCAAAAACCAAACAGAAGGCAAATTTAAAGGAGAATGCAAAGCTAGTGTTGCCTTATCGACAATCTCAACAACCCAAAAGCGAAAAAATGTAACGTTTTCTCGCTACTCCTCTAACAAGCAAATAAAAAAAAAAGTCCGATTAAGAAATGCTTGATGTGTAATGTGTGCATATAAGAACCGTAGATCAGAGGAGGAGAGGACAAACCCTAGGAGGGGTATCGGAATTGGGATCTCTGGTGCCGTTTTGAACGGCTACTGATGATCTTCGCACCCTTTTCTTTTCAGATCCTCCTGATTTCTTCATCTCTTTCTCTCACTCACTTCCTCTCTGTTTCTCCCTCCTCTCTTTGTTATAATATTTCTGCTTTTTTTTTTTCTTTAATTATTATTTGCAATAAATTTTATGAAAAAAATCACACTAACATTTTTTTGTGTAAATTCACATTTAATGTGTTATATATGTAATTTATTTAATTCCTTTAAATATATAAATTTAATTAACCTTAAAATTTTATATGAAACGTAATATTAAATTTTCTTTATATATTACCATAAATAAATAATATTTTCATATTTTAATGTGAAAATAAATCTTTGAAAAGGATTATTCATCTTTATTGTATACATTGTACATATATATATATATACATATATTATATAGTAACTATTGATTATATATATATATTAAGCAAGAACATAACTTCAATATGTAAAATTTCTTGGTAGGAGTTTGACACAGGAAAAAAGCCATTGACATGGAAATTAAACAAAAAAATGGAATATAGACAACAAAATAGGGAACCTTGAAAAAGTCTTTTTATCATTAATGCAGAGATGAACAGAGGAATCCCAAGTAGACACACTTGAAGAAAAAAAGTCCAAATTGAAGGTTATCAAGATTTGACTTTCTCTGATGTACCTGTGTTTGGCCCTCTCAAACTCAAAAGTTCAAGAAATGCTCGACTTTGGATGAATCTACATGATTAGTATTACATAAGGTTCAAATTGTCTGATGAAGATGAAGATGAAGGTGAAGGGATGATAATGTTCCCCCAGCTATCCAACACCCACCTACTATTTGGGTGCCATTTCTCTTCACTTTTCACCTGCAACCGTTATTGCATACCTCAAACAAGGTATTCACTTTCTTTCTCCTTTTTCTTTTTTGAGCAAAAGAAAATCATAGGAAAATATTTCTTCACTTCTTTCCCTTATTCTCTGATAGGTATTTTTTTTAAATAGCAAAAAGTTGAGAGAGAGATTGTTTTTCTCGATTTTAAAAGCAATTTTTATCTGCTTTAATCTACCAAACCCTTAGATCAAGTAGATTTGCATTTTTTTTTTCTTGAAAGAAAAGGAAATGTATCTAAATGCTTACAAAACCTAAGTTAGAATAGCACCAAGTGTTTTTATTGTTTTATACCATATTTGTTTGTTTGTTTCTGTTTGGGCTTGTTTGAATATACTAGGAAAAGTGTCAAAAAAGAAAAGAAAAGAGGAATAGGGTTCTTTCTCTCTCTGTGCCCTTGCGTCATCCTTAGTTCCCAAAAGAGGGGGAGAGAGCCTTAGCAGAGGAAAGGAAGCAAAAAAAAAAAAAAAAAAAAAAGCTTCTTTGACTCTCTCCCATCATCTCTTTCACATTCACACTGTTGTGTTGGCCTTCTACATTTCACTTCTTGCATTTCATTAATTGAAGGATCCTTCCATCGTTGTCCAGATCTTCAGAATTCCCCCGTGGGTTTTCCTCCTGCAACTTAGCATTTCCTCACTTGAGCTAAAATAAGCATTTCTTGTTTCTTGATTTTATCTTTCTTTCAAAAGTTTTACTGTTTCATTTTTGTTGCGGCTATATAAAAATGTCTACTCTCTTTTAAGGGATATTTATTGGGTAAATCTACCAATCATTTTGTCCAGGGTTTCTTGCAAACTTGAATATTTCTAACAATTTCCAACTTTTTGGAATTTTTTTTTAATTTAACCCATAGTTTCTTGAAAGCAAATTTCTGGTACAAATTCAGAATTGAAAGTTTCTTACATATCCGTAGAGAAATCAAAGGTTGATAAATTTATTTCTTTGGCTCTATTGGGCATTCTTCCCACCTCCGCAGGTTTTTGTCTTTTTGGTAGAAATTGAAGTTTTAGAGAGCAGCATCCATCCATGGGTAATTGCTGTGTCACTCCAGCTTCTAGCTCTTCATCTGAGAAGAAGAAGAAAGGCAAGGGAGAAGACAAGCAGCAAAATCCATTTTTTGGCAGTGATTATGTTGTGAAACATGGATCTGGACGTATAGACAAGCTCTTGGTCTTGAAAGAACCCACTGGCCGTGATATCTCAGCACATTACGATCTGGGTGGTGAGCTTGGCCGAGGTGAATTTGGGATTACATACTTGTGTTCTGATGTAAGCAACGGCGAAAAGTTTGCTTGCAAATCTATATCCAAGAAGAAACTAAGGACTGCAGTGGATATTGAGGATGTGAGGAGGGAGGTTGAGATAATGAAGCATTTGCCTTATCATGCAAATATTGTCTCTCTGAAGAGTACTTATGAGGATGATAGCGCAGTGCACATTGTAATGGAGTTATGTGAGGGAGGGGAGCTGTTTGATAGGATTGTGGCACGGGGCCATTACACAGAAAGGGCTGCTGCTGCAGTTATGCGGACTATTGTGGAAGTTGTTCAGGTTGATTGTTATCATTTATTGCTGTTCAACTTGTTTTGTCGAGTGATCTTACATTGACTTTACTTTTTGGTTCTTTTATGAGTTCCTGGTCTGGTTTGTGCTTGCTTGTGCTGGGTCCTATAATTTGTTAGTAGCCTGAATTTCTGGATAGTTTATGACACTGCTTATGTAGATTTTTA
The DNA here is from genome assembly GCA_948266635.1 of Cnidoscolus chayamansa. Classification (NCBI taxonomy): domain Eukaryota; kingdom Viridiplantae; phylum Streptophyta; class Magnoliopsida; order Malpighiales; family Euphorbiaceae; genus Cnidoscolus; species Cnidoscolus chayamansa. Next base: position 7,514 of record CAOGCB010907309.1, on the reverse strand, counting down.
AGTTTTGAAGATGCTATCAGTTAAAAGTATTTTTGAGAAATTTATAATATCTGATGCTTTCACAAACTTAACTGTCCTAATTAGTTTTACTTAACAAAAGTTTCAATTGAAGTGCCCACCTACCATTTTGATTAAATACAAATGTCAGAGTTCTTTATGGCAACTATATTGGACCTGGCATTTCAAGATATATCATATAGATTCAGGATTGTTATCAGTGGGATTTTTTTTTTATGTGTGTTCCAACTTTAGTGGTCAAAGAATGTGAATTTCTGTATATCTTATCATTGGTGACTTTGGTTCTCTAATCATCGCTAATCATAATAATAATGTTTCCACTGTTAGATGACAGTAGGGGTTCTTGATCTCATGAACTAATCTGATATGATTTTGTATGCATTTGGCTGCAGATGTGCCATAAACATGGAGTTATTCATCGTGATCTCAAACCAGAGAACTTCCTATTTGCAAATAAGAAAGAAAATGCCCCCTTAAAAGCAATTGATTTCGGATTGTCAGTCTTCTTTAAACCTGGTATTGAACTATATGAGAGCCATTGCATATGTCAGCCTTTTTACTGCCACTTAATGTTCGTGGAAATTCACAACCGGCTGCTACCATGTATTCATTATGTTTCTGAATGCTGCATTTTTCTACAGGTGAGAGATTTAATGAGATAGTGGGTAGTCCTTATTACATGGCTCCAGAGGTTCTAAAACGCAATTATGGCCCAGAAGTTGATGTCTGGAGTGCTGGAGTTATTCTCTATATTTTACTTTGTGGTGTTCCACCTTTCTGGGCAGGTTTGTTTTCTTAATTTTATTGGTCACCGACTGTTGTATTCAGAAATTAATTTTACGGTGTTTAGTTTAAGTTCCATGGTTCCACAATAGTAAAAGATCCTATGAAAATCCATAATTTAGTCAGTCAGGAGACTTTAAAGCCTTTGCTTCTTCCTTCCTTTCCCTTGAACTGGGGGAAAAAGAATTTTCAAATGGCTGATGCTCCTCCTTTAGTGGTTGATATTTCCCAATGCAGTCTTATAGTTTTGACGGTATTTTTCCTTTTCCTTCATAAAATATTCATTAACTTGTTTATCCAGAAACTGAGCAAGGAGTAGCACAGGCAATTATTCGCTCTGTCATTGATTTCAAGAGGGACCCATGGCCTAAAGTTTCTGATAATGCAAAGGACCTGGTGAAGAAAATGCTTAATCCTGATCCTAAGCTACGACTTACAGCTCAGCAAGTGCTTGGTAGTGTTTTTATTCATCATGGCAATGCATTTTATATGTGTTCTTTATCTGCATGACAAAACATCTGAACTCCTTTGTTTACAGAACATCCTTGGTTACAAAATGCAAAAAAAGCTCCAAATGTCTCACTGGGTGAGACTGTGAAAGCAAGGCTCAAACAGTTTTCTGTGATGAACAAGCTGAAAAAAAGAGCACTTAGGGTAATGTTTTCTGTTGTTCACCGATACATATGTTTAGCTTCCATAATAACAATAAAGAATTTTGTAGGGATAACTAAAGACCTTCACTAAACGTATGATTGCATCTGCAGGTGGTGGCTGAGCATTTGTCGGTGGAGGAAGTGGCAGGCCTAAAGGAGGCATTTGACATGATGGACACTGCTAAAAGAAGCAAGATCAACATTGAGGAACTTAGAATAGGGTTGAAAAAACTTGACCAGTCGATCCCTGATGCAGATCTTCAAATCCTAATGGATGCTGTAAGCATTATTTCGTTTCTAAAAAAAGTGAAGTCCATTCATCTGCGAAATTTGTGCTGCTTAATTTTTATGTGATCTTCAAAACGAAGATTAAGACACTTTCTCTCATCCCATATAGAAGAAAGTGAAGAAGCCTATGTCTGATAATTAAGAATTTAAAGCAGCAACATGGTTTAGGAACTACAATGTCCATAGATTCCACTTATGATGAGTTTGGCAAGATTCCATAAGTTTATCCCTTGTTTTGCCCAATCCAAACTTGTTTGGTTTTTCCTACATTTAATCAGCTTGACATTTTTGTGTTTACCTCCAACTTGGGCTTTATGGCATTTACTGAAGCAAGTTTGATCACTCCAGTTGTGAATTTGATGAAATGAATGAGTGAGAACTGTTTTCTACAGGCTGATGTTGATGGTGATGGATCACTGAATTATGGGGAGTTTGTTGCAGTTTCAGTGCACATAAAAAAGATGGCAAATGATGAGCACCTACATAAAGCTTTTGCATTTTTTGATCGAAATCAGAGCGGTTACATAGAGATTGAAGATGTGAGGGAATCCTTAAACGATGAAATTGAAACCTGTAGCGAGGATGTTATCAATGCCATAATGCATGATGTTGATACAGACAAGGTCAGTAATAACATTTTCAATCAATGAAAGCTCAGTCTTTTAACATTTTTCAACAAGTGAGCATATTTATGTGGCAGGATGGGCGCATAAGCTACGAGGAGTTTGCTGCAATGATGAAGGCTGGCACAGACTGGAGAAAAGCCTCCAGACAATATTCACGAGAAAGATTCAATAGTCTCAGCTTAAAATTAATGAGAGATGGATCGTTAAAGGTAGAATCAGCAAAGTGAATCAAACCTCTATTTGTGTCGGATAGGTAGGATTAGAAGAGCAACTGTCTTAGTTTGTTTTAATGAGTTTCAGAATTTGTCTCCGGGGAGACATTGGAAAGTAAATATGTAAAAGAGTTTAGTCCGTTGGGATTGATCTAATAATCATTCATGGTTTTATTTTCAATAATAAAAATAACTATTCGGATGCAAAGCAATCACGACTCCCACTCAAGCCTTTTCTTTATCAGCCGCTGCTTTCTGCTGGTCGTACTACCAAGAAAAAGAAGCAGCTTTTGCTCTCTTCCTCCTATTAATTGATTTTTTACTAATTCCTTCATCGAAACCCAATTCCGTCTAGGTTCAATGCACCACAGAATCCTATAATCTCCACTCTCTACAGTTCACGCGCCTCCACCACTTGCCAGAAACTGAAACGATGCAATCATTTTAAATCAATTTTATAAATAAATAATTTATATAACCACTTTAATTTAAGTTCGAATTTTACATTAATAAAATTTATTTGTATAAATAATTAAATAAATACAAAAAAAATTATAGTACGATTATTAATTCTATAATATTGTATTTTAAACAAATAATTTTTAAAAATAATATAATTTAGAAGCACTTAAACCATTTTTAAAATATTAAATTATTAAATTAATTTACATGTCACCTGGATCGCAATTCGCAAGTCGCAAGCAAGCGCTGGGGAGAGCGTGAAGCATTTACTCGGGTGAACAAGTTGAACAAGGTACTTGTGTTAGGCACGTGACGGCGCACATTAGCAAAACACCACTAGCTAGCTGATTATTAAGAACCTGCATCTATCGCTCTCTAGCACTCGTTTTCTTTCTATCCTATTGTTGATCAATAGTTCAGTCATCACCACTCAACCAATACCCGCAAATCTCTCTCTCTCTCTCTCTCTCGTCCCTTAGGGTTTACTGTCGATTCTGGTTCTTGATAGAGTTCATGACGACGACGACATCCTTTGGAGCTGCGAACAATGCGGTGTTGAAGGACCCGAAGATACAGATACGGAGCTTTGATGGTTTGAGGTCTTCAAATTCTTCACTTGCTTTGACCAGACATGTCAATGTGTTTTCTGTTTCTTCTTCCAGACTTTCGCTTATAAGAGCTGTTTCTACGGTGAGATTTCTTCGATTTGCCTCTCTCTTCCCTGCTTCAAGCTTTTATTTTTATTTTTCGGACTTCTCATGGATTAAATATAGTTTGTCTCTGAATGATAAATCAGTTGATGATGAATTGAAAGTTTTGAACTTTAATCTTTTACGGGTCTAATTATTGTTTGCGGGTTTGCATTCTGTTTGTAACAATATGATGAGCGAGAGAATGAATTTTTGATATTATTTTAAGAGCTGCCTTTTCAAATATTTACTCTTGGATATAGTTTTGAATTCCTTTTGCCCTTTGGAAACCAGAAGAAAGAAAAGTTTTTAGGTTGGGTAGAAAGTCTATGCTTCTCCCTTTTATTGTCTCTGTTATTCCTTTCTTTTTCCCCCCTCCCCTGAATCATAATGTAACTGTATGTGGTTTCTACATTTGTTCCTATGAATATATTTTTTTGTGCTAAGTTCAACGGATTTTATTTTTTTATTGGCAGCCAGTGAAACCGGAGACTGAAACTAAACGTAGTAAGGTTGAAATAATCAAAGAACACAGTAATTACATCAGGTACCCCCTTAATGAAGAGTTACTGACGGATACCCCAAATATTAATGAGTCCGCTACCCAACTAATCAAGTTCCATGGGAGCTATCAGCAGTACAACAGAGACGAACGTGGTGCAAAATCTTACTCTTTTATGCTTCGAACTAAGAACCCTTGTGGCAATGTCCCAAACCAACTTTACTTGACCATGGATGATCTTGCTGATCAGTTTGGAATTGGAACTCTTCGTTTGACAACCAGACAGACATTTCAGCTCCATGGTGTTTTAAAGCAGAACCTCAAGACTGTAATGAGTAGCATCATTCATAGCATGGGTACAACTCTTGGTGCATGTGGTGATCTCAACAGGAATGTTCTGGCACCTGCTGCTCCATTTGCAAGAAAAGATTACCAGTTTGCAAGGAAAACTGCTGAGAATATTGCTGCACTACTAGCTCCTCAGTCCGGGTTCTACTATGATATGTGGGTGGATGGTGAGAAAATCATGACAGCAGAACCTCCTGAGGTAGTTAAGGCACGTAATGACAATTCTCATGGAACAAACTTCCCTGACTCACCAGAGCCTATTTATGGAATCCAATTCTTGCCTAGGAAGTTTAAAATTGCAGTCACTGTACCGACAGATAACTCTGTGGATATTCTCACAAATGATATTGGTATTGTTGTGGTTACTGATGCAAATGGGGAGCCTGAGGGGTTCAACATATATGTAAGATGAATAAATATTTTAATCAGTATCGTTTATTTATCTAACTGCATATAACCATCTCTTTCTTACAATTTATGCTTCAGGTCGGTGGAGGTATGGGAAGAACACATAGGTTGGAGACCACTTTCCCACGCCTGGCTGAACCATTGGGTTATGTACCGAAAGAAGACATTTTATATGCAGTGAAAGCTATTGTTGTCACCCAACGAGAAAATGGGAGAAGAGATGATCGAAAATATAGTAGAATGAAATATTTGATCAGTTCCTGGGGGATTGAGAAGTTCAGAAGTGTTGTTGAGCAGTATTATGGAAAGAAATTTGAGCCTTTCCGTGAGTTGCCTGAGTGGGAATTTAAAAGTTACTTGGGATGGCATGAGCAGGTTTTGTTCTATAATTCAAAAATTTTACATGCATTCTCACATGACAATGTTGTTGATCTTTTGCGGTCGTAGGCATGCAAATTCATACCTTCATTTTCTAGTTCTTGCTTTTCTAAATGGTATCTTCTGATATTAAGTAATTAAAAAATTGGGCAGGGTAATGGTGGTTTGTTTTGTGGGCTCCACATTGATAATGGTCGTATTGGAGGGAAAATGAAGACGACGTTGAGAGAAATAATAGAGAAGTACAATTTAGATGTGCAGCTGACACCAAACCAGAATATCATCTTGTGTGGTATTCGCAAGGCATGGAAACGCCACATCACTGCAACTCTTGCACAAGCTGGATTGCTGGTAAGATTTCTGCATCTAGTATCTATATGATTTTCTGAACATGTGTCTCGTGACCTGTGAAAATTTCTCAAGTCAACTTCCTTGAGTGATTGAACGTTAAGTTTGCTCCTTCTGTTAGTTAAGTACTAGAGACTCTTTTAATCTTTGTAACATTTCCTGGTATTTGCATTAAATGTTATGGGCATAACCTGTTCCCATTATTGCTAACTTTTAACAGTGGCAATTTAGCTGTTGTTAATGGGCATTGGAGTTTGAAACAAACATTTTCTTCCATTTCTTGATCATGTGCTTTTTATGCTGAACATGCTAATCTGGTATTCATGGTGGCCGTGATAATGTTTATTTGGTTAAACATGTTTTTGCCTCTTCCTTTATTTTTCCTTGGTTATCGCTTGCTGCCCTCCATTTTGGGGGATTTTGACCACTATTGCTTGTGAACAGCAACCCAAGTACGTAGATTCCCTCAATTTGACAGCAATGGCATGCCCAGCAATGCCACTTTGCCCACTGGCGATAACTGAAGCTGAAAGGGGCATACCTGACATCCTCAAACGAGTTAGGGCCGTATTTGAGAAGGTATTTACTGTTCCAATGAGTTTTGTAAGAATCAACCAAATATTTGATATATATTTAACATTCCATGCAAATAAGAAGGTGGACATGTATCGATTTTAATGGCTTTATGATTTCAGGTGGGCCTCAAATACAATGAATCTGTGGTAATAAGGATTACAGGTTGTCCCAATGGTTGTGCTAGACCATACATGGCTGAACTTGGTTTTGTAGGTGATGGTCCCAATAGTTATCAGGTGCGTATGCTTCCCTTCTTTCCTCTCGCCTGAATACAAACGAGAGATGTTGAAAAAAGTTTGATGTGACTTTGTTTTTGTGGGGAACAGATTTGGCTTGGGGGAAAACCTAATCAAACTGCATTGGCAAGAATCTTCATGAATAAGGTTAAGGTCCAAGAACTTGAAAAAGTTCTGGAACCTCTGTTTTATTATTGGAAACAGAAAAGGCAATCCAAAGAATCATTTGGCGACTTCACAATCCGCAATGTGAGATAAATTACTATTTGTTATAGCTGCCTAAATATCTAAGAAAATGTCTGGTTCCATTATAAATTTCTATTTCTCTTGGGTTAACTTCCCTATTTTTGGATAGGGATTTGAGAAACTTCAGGAGTGGGTTAACAAATGGGAAGGTGTTGTGTCTACACCAGCCAAGTACAACCTGAGGCTCTTCGCAGATAAAGAAACATATCATAAAATGGAAGAACTTGCAAAGATGCAGAATAAGACTGCTCACCAGTTAGCCATGGAAGTAATTCGCAATTATGCTGCTGCCCAGCAAAATGGGAAAGGGGAATGAGGCGTTAATTTGCATAGTTAGAAGATATGTTGCTGCCAAGCAAAATGGCTAAGGTGAATAAATAGTTATCTATCCTTCTCTATGCTGTTGTTACTGCTTGGTAACAGCACTTAATACTACAGTTTTGATTGTTGAAGTTTCTACGAGATCGTAATTTGAGTAGCCAGTTAAAGCTGATTTGTTAAAGATCATTTTCGTTTTTTTCTCCTGAAATGAAATTACCTTATCTTTTTTTTTTAATTTTCAGTTTTGTCTGAAAGAATTGTGGAACAATTAACAGAGTTGTAGATAAGCAAGTGCAGAAGTTTCCTGTGAATCTAATTGTGCCCTTCTTAATGGCTAGCTTGGTGCATGAGGATGACCAAGTTTTTGCAAGTGTAGAATCAGTTCAACTATGATCAAAATGTTTGGAATTTGCCTTTTTT
>CAOGCB010907164.1:0-10175 GCA_948266635.1 Cnidoscolus chayamansa | reverse complement strand
ATTCAGCCCTCTCTAGCATAAGATTCTCAGCCTGCAGAAACAGGAAGTTTCATTAAAATTAATCTAAAACTTAATTTAGCCATCAAGAAACTAATACTCATTTCTATCCATAAGAATGGAAAGATAAGATTGATGATCAAGAAATCAATATCCATAAGAACATAAGGCTGTAGCTCTTCAGTCTGGTAGGTCCCAACTCCAAGATTGAGTTTCTTCTCATCTGTGTCTGCTTTAAAAGCTTCAGAAACTCCAAGAAGGGGGGGGCTCAAAACGAGATGCATTGACTGCAACAGCCATAGATATCCTGCTTGAAGACTGCAAATACAAAATGACAATGAGATTCTAAAAATGAAACAGACCAAGTTCAAATCCTATCAATCCAATTTGCAGACAGATCAGCTAATAGCCAATAGCCAAGAATGAATAACAAGCTATAGCTATAGCTTTTTCAATAAAAGGAAACAAAAGTAGTTCACTTGGAACTCATGACATTGGATACTATGAAAAGAACAAATAAATGAGTAAAAATTGCAGCTAATGAGCCATTAGGTTCAATCATCCGTAACATATATTTACAACTGATTACATGATATAAACAGGGTAACTACATGGATCATTGTTCATATCAAAAAGCCAATAAATGTAAGGTCTCTAAAATTAACATATACCTTAGTGTTCAAAAAGAGATCGGATTTCTCTTTGTGAAACCATGCAGTAACACATCTTTCACTGTTCAGAAAGTAACATAACTAGCCATGATCGGCACCATAAACAAACCAAAAAAGGAGAAATTTGTTACCATAATAATGACACCAGAATCAAATGCGGGAAAATCAAGACACTAATCTTCAAAGAAAACAAAAACTGAAACAAAATAAAATTACGGAAGCAGAAGCTAAAGAAAACATTGAAGAAGCAATATCTGAATCAAAGAGACAAATTTAAAGTAGAAAAAAGAAAATCAAAGAGAGTGATGTGTGAAAACTGGTGATCGAGGACTGAAAAGTGAATTGACGTAACCGGCAACAACCGTTGGTCTTGAGATGAGACTCAGACCGGCGACACAGCGTTGCAGTGTACGATGGCTCCAATGGGCCGTATCCTATGAGCCCAACCAATTCAAGGCCCATCTGGTTCAAATCCAAATTAACTTAAATCGAATCGTAAATGAAATTAAATATAATATTATTATATTTCGAAATGGCTAAAGAAAAAGGGATAGATAGATTTGATAGTAAATATTAGTCCGTTAAATAAGACAGAGGTTTGACAAAAGGTAATCTCAAGTAAAGACTAAAGAAAAGGCTCAGAAATGTCGCTTTCTTTAGAGAGCTGTATATAGATATCTAACGCGCTGCACCAGACCACGCGGATTTGACCTTAAAAATTATGTTTAATTTAATTTTCTAATTACCAATTAATTTTAATATATATATATATATATTTTTTAAAAACATAAAAATAATTAATTCCTTTTAAAAAATTTTAAAAAATTTATAAATTTTTATATGTTGACGAACGCTGTTTGAATTTTTAGGATCATATTTATTTCACGGAACCTCTTCTCAAAATAATATCTAAATTATTACACTTTTTGAATATATCGAAATTTATACGATGGATTATTCTAATTCTTTCAATTCTTTCACTAAACTAGAAGAAATCTAGCAAACAAGTGAGATGCACATGGGAGATGGAAAAATCAATGGTGATGGGAAAGGAAAATGATGAAAGATTGAGTTAACGACAACTTTTTTTTCTTTTTTATCTTATTTACTATTATAAAATGCGTTAATTAAAAAAAATATATAAATGAAATGAAATGATACGAGTTTTATTTAAATGTAAAAAATGAAATTGAAGAGTAAGGAGAAATGCAACACAAGGGACAAAATGATAAAAAGAAATGAATGGAGTGCACATGTGTTGATGCAAGCAAAGAAAATGAGAGATGACATATATAAAGTCATAGGTTGTGATTGATAGAGAAATATAATACCCAAAAATGTCTTCATTCAAATACCCACAAATTTATCAACCTTTTCTTATCTATTCAATGAATTTTGAGTGTATCCATGTGAGTTTGCTTATGTAATGTAAGGAATGATTAATACCATAAGAATGGACCCTTTTAGTATCATGAAGCTAACCATCTTTTTCCAATCATACCACCCCTTCTCTTACCATTATTTTCCGACTAATTCACATGTACATATTTCTCATATATAAATTTATCTATTTTAATAATAAAATACACATAATTTATTATATATATCGTTTAGACATATTAATTTAGATATTAAAATATATTATTTTCTTTATTTTAAAGATATATAATTATATAATAATTCGCGAATAATATCATCATAATAATCAATTATTTTATAATAATTTAATAACGTATTGCGTGATAATTAAATATTAAAGTATATATAATTTAATTTTTTTCATTATATTTAAAAAATTTTCCTTTTTAAATGATTGAAAAATTAATTATTATATATTATATATTTTTTATTATAAATTTTAAATTTATGTATGGTTATAAATTAAAATTTATATTATTTTATTATTTTATAGTTATATGGTATTTTTTTTCTAGCTATCTAAGTAGTAGCATCATATGGATATCATTTAAAAAATATAAAAAAATCTAGCTGGCATTAGGCTATGGTCCCACCTTACGCGTTAATTATGTGGGTCCACATCCCTAATTAGACGATTTGTTTATTGACCTTTAATTAAAATAATCATTAGTCTCATAGTATATATATATATATATATGTTTATAGCTGTAATCCAAGATTCACACAATAGCCTTTTCACTATCGAATCTCTTGTCTATGTGCTTCTTCTATGCTTCTTACCTTTTATTTTTCCATTATCTTTATATACGATAGTATTTAATACTATAAAAATCATGTAAAAAAATATTATTCAATTCAAAAGATCTCACAAGTTGATGAACTCCAAAAAAAATCTTAAATGGTCATACTTGGCTAAACAATTTGTAATAAAATTTGCTTCTTTATACATACACAGTAAATAGTAACTTTTTATTTTCTTATTGGAACTTTATAAATGCTTTGTGCGAGTCGGCCGTTGATGTTCAATAACTTTTTAAATATTTTATTTATTTATTTTAATAAAATAAAACGTTCAAACTTTTTGAAGTGATAAGTTCAAACATTAAAATTTTAGAGAAACAATAGTTTTATTCCATAAGCAAATGACATATTTCTAAATTGATTGATTTGAAGTTAAATAGATTATAGTGTCAGTTTTTTTACGTTATATTTTTTATTATGATATATTTCTAAATTGAATATTCTTTTTTATGTTAAGTTTTTTTTTTAAATAAAAAATATCAATTGAGTTTTTTTTTATCATCCCTGCAGGGTAAAAAATCTGTCGCTGTTTCGACTGTACTATCGAAAGTTCTGGAGAAGTCAAAATATGAGAATACTCATCTTGTGGTGAGCTTATTACTTAGATGCATTCAGCAGTTATCTGTTCCGCACTTAACTATCTAATGTTTACCGTGCATACGATAACTAGTGCATTAAAGGTGCGTTCTTTCCCATCATCTCATATAAGATAAAAGTCCTTTGTATCTATTAAATTAATATTTACACATTTATTTATTATCCTCTATATATATATATATATTTGGAGCTCTGGTTCTAAGAGCCAAACAATTTAAATATTTGAGTTCTGTGTTTCAAAATGAAGGTCGCATAGAAAAATATGTAGACCACAGAATATAGATAGGGTGTACGAAGTGGAAGGGAGCATCAGGAGTCTTATGCGACAAGAAAATACCATTGAAGGTGAAAGGTAAATTCTATAGGACTGTTGTTCGACCAGCGATGCTATATGGTAGTGAGTGTTGGGCACCTATGGGGCAACATATTCATAAGATGAGCGTGGCAGAAATGAGAATGTTAAGATGGATGTGTGACCATACTGGATTGGATAAAATTAAGAATGAGCATATTCGGCAGAAAGTACAAGTAGCGGATGTTGGTGATAAGGTGAGAGAATGAAGACGTAGATGGTTTGGACATGTTTTACGGAGACCTCCCAATGCGGCGGTCCGTAAGGGGGAGAACCTGATGGTTGATGGGGCTAAGAAAGGTCGAGGTAAACCTAGGACAGTTTGGAAGGTAGTAATAGACAGAAACTTACGAGCCTTAAATATTGATGCGGATTTAGTTAGTAATAGACTTGAATGGAGGCGTAAAATCCGAGTAATGGAAGGAGTCTAAGGCGTGTGATTGGAATATTATCTGGGAGCTTATTTGTTAGAGGATTCATACAGCCGACCTCAACTTATTTGGGACTAAGGCTTTGTTATTGTTATATATATATATATATATATATATATATATGCATACTTGGAAAGATGTAGTGATTCAATCCACCAACATGAACCTATGCATTTAGTTAAATCTTCGTAGCATTATACATGCATGCATGCATACATAGAGAGAGATGAAACTGTGGCACGTGAGAAGAGGACAAAGAACATTATAGAGAGAGGCGAAACTGTGGCACGTGAGAAGAGGACAAAGAGCATTCAACGAATAAAAGAAACACATGTTTGTTAATAACATGGCAAGTCTCTCTCATGTGGCTAACTCAACCCAACAAGCTTTGCTTCTTATTAAGATCTTCATGATTTTGTTCATCCAAAACAATAAATTAATCTTTGGTTTTCTTTATCTATGTTTAGATTTTATCCATTCAATTTAAAATCAAATAGATTTAAAAAAAATTATAAAATTAAGTTATTTTTCTTTATCGAAATGGATTTAGTGTTTCGGAAAAATAAAAAGTTTATTTCTTTATTATATCATTCTTTATCGGGAGTTTCAGAATTAGATTATAACTCTTATAGTGTTTATGATAAATTTTATCTGTTAATATTATTATAATTCGATAAAATTTAAGTGACATTTATTTCGATTTGAGGACTTTTTTTATATGAGCTTGACAGAAACCTACACGACACTTAAGAAGCAGAAGTTCTCAACGGCAGCATGGTGTATGTATACATGAACGTGCTGTTTATTGGTAAGAAATAAGACCATGGACAGTGTATATGGGAAGTTTCATTCTTGGCATGTGGAGCAACAGTGAACATGAGCATGTCTCCAAGGTAATGTACAATGTATGTATTCTCATGTTATGTGGGCATATGGATATGTTTCCAATTCTATCAGACATGATATGTGCCATATGTAAACATCAATGGGCATGCATCAAAGCTAACCCTTATTTCATAATGCCATGACTCCATAAGCTCATACCCACATTGTATATCAATCAGTTTTCATTACTTGGTTGTTTTCCAAGTTATAAAATTTCAAGTATGTATGAAATTTAATAAAAGCTAAATAGAGAATGCTAATGATCCTCACATCATGCCACTTGAATATTGATATAATGAACATGATTTTTGATTCTCAATTAGTCTACTCATCATATGGTCTAGGAATCTTTCTGATTTGCTTCCCAACTTAGGATTGATTTTTTTTTTTTTCTTGTGGACCAACTCAAGAATATTAAAAAAATGTGGGAAACTGTACAATCTTACCATTGAACAGAATCACACCAATTCTTGGTTATCTAATGATGGTGACCATGTTCAACATATAAAAAAAATTGGCAATTACTTAAGTTTTTCCGTTAGAATGGTTAATTCTAATGAGATCCCAGAAAAAATTCCGTTAAAATATATAATATATTATCAATAAACTGTCATCACTGACGTGGGTTTTGAATTTCAATCACAATAAGAGACTATTGAAACAAATGGTATGATATTTAGTTACAGTGGAACCATAATCTTCTCTTATAAAACACTCACATGAAGAATCTGTGAGAAAATGACCTTAGATTATGTTGAAGAAATAAAATAAAGCTAAATAAAGCAGCAGTTGAATGAATGCTCTCTGATTTTTGTGTTTTTTTTTTGCTCTTTATAAAAAAACAAAGCCTATTATCATGGTCATGTGAATTGAATTTGGTCAGTTTGAAATGAGTTCATCAATATATTTTTCAATAATCACAAGGCAGCAACAAGCAAGCAAGCAAACAAGCCAACTGGTAACTAATACATATAACATAAAAGAAAAAAGAACAGAAAGCCTCAAAGTCCCCCCAAATTGGGACCCACTTCTTAAATTGGTTTCCAGAGCAGGCCAAGAAAAAGAGACTAGTTGCCCCTATGTCTGTGAACAAACCCAACTACAAAAACCCACTTCTTCCCCACCCTTTGCCTTGCCTTGCCTTGCTTCATTCTTTCTTTCAGGCATTTCCACAGACAGGTTCCCAAAAGAAAACCGTTTTTCACTTACATGGCCAGACCACAACAGCGATATCGAGGCGTCCGACAAAGGCATTGGGGCTCTTGGGTATCCGAAATTCGCCACCCTTTATTGTAAGATTACCTTAAACGTTTTTGTGTTGTGCGTGTATTCTATTTCTATATTAACTCAAGTGCTTAATGAAACGTTTCGTTTCTTGCAGGAAGACTAGAATTTGGCTAGGCACATTCGAAACTGCCGAAGACGCTGCTCGAGCCTATGATGAAGCTGCAAGGCTTATGTGTGGACCAAGGGCTAGGACCAATTTCCCTTATAACCCCAACGCATCACATTCTTCGCCATCAAAACTTCTCTCCGCAACTTTGACAGCCAAATTGCATAGATGTTATATGGCTTCGCTGCAAATGACCAAACAAACATCACTTAGTGAACAACAACAAAAAGCACCAACTTCACATACTAACACTACCACCTCAACCAACACTCATGGCATTGCTATAAAGACTGAGGATTTGGGTACCCGTTTGCCAGAGAAATGTCCATTGCAAGTTCAAGAGACAGAGGCGAACTGGGTTGTCAAGAAAGTTCAGGTCGACAGCATCCAGCAGCAGTTTAAGCCTCTTGAAGAGCATCACATAGAGCAAATGATAGAGGAGTTACTTGATTATGGGTCTCTTGAGCTATGCTCTACTGTACCATTTCAGCCGATATAATGTGGAATCCACAAGAGTCACAAAGACACCCTCCTTAGTCTAGTAATCATTTGCATTGCCACTGGCACTCATTTCATTTGCTAATTTAACCCCAATTTTTATCACCTTTCTATGGCTTCGTCAGGTGTTTCAGTGTTTTAGAGTTTAGACCCCACTCCTGTCTGGTCCTTAGAAGTATCTCCCTTAAGCGACTCACTTTATGATATTAATGTACAGTAGAGTATTTCTCAAATATATATCGTATTGCCCTATGCATTACATCTCCCAGTTGAAGAATATTGACTGGATCTTGCTTCTTGTTGACAGCAAGCTGGCTAAATTTAAAAGCTCAAGCTCATCTAATTATCCGAGGTTGTTTTTAAATATTTCCAACAATATAGTGCAGATTTTAATGCTATCAGCAACTTCTTCACTTGTTGCTTGTTATTGAGACAGTTTCTCCTGTTGAATTACTGAGGCATTCTAGTACAGAACATACTATAAAAACCCACAAGGTGTTGATATCAACACTGTAGTTTGAAAGGAACTTATTTCTGAAAGTTGATCATGAAAAGAACAATTTTTTTTTTTTTTGGGTTACAAAAGGAGGAGCTTAGGGCTCTCAGAAAAGAACAAATTTTTAGTGCAAAGCAAAGGGCTTGAAGCCACTTTTTTTAAAAGTTGAGGCAAAGGAACTAGAAAGTTTTTTGCATTTTCTGCAGAGGGAGAATTAAGGGAACATAATTCTGATTTCTGGTCAGTTTTCTTCATAGAAATCATGAAAATGACTGCAACTTGTGAAGCTAATTATCTTACATAAACTAAAACAAAGTAATCGGATTACTTTTGAAGGCAAGTTGGACAAGGTTGTTTCCATAGAAGATGGAAGTATATACAATTTTCTTTGCCTGTCAGAAAGATGTGTGACCAATTTTCAATGTTGTTTGAAAAAATTGAAATCTTGTTTTGAATTGTTGATGTTTGAAAGGTGTTTTGGATCCATTTCAGCTGAGACAGGCTTCGGATTGGGATTGCTGCACTTGAAGAAAAGTGACATTGAAGGTGATTGAGTGGGTGTTTTAATTATTATAGAGGTCCCCTCTCTTTAACCCATCCTCTCTCTCTCTCTCTCTCTCTCACTCACTTGATTTTCAAGTATGTAGCTTACTAGGGACAAGTAGAGTTGTTGATTAGTGTTTAACTGTTCATAATGATAGTTCTGTCAAAATGACCATCACTTAGTGTTTTTATCTCGACTTGAACTAGCTACTAATTATTATGTCTAGTTTGAATTTGGTTTGGAACTTCATGTTTCACCCACAATGGTTAGAATTCTTGAAATGTTAATACTTCCTTCCCTTGCATCCCTTCTTACAGAAATATCAGCAAAACAGGAAAGGGTCTGAAAAACAAGACCTAATTGGCAGGAGCAGCATCATTTGTTTTATCTAATTACAGAACAGGGTTTTGTCCAACAGATATATAAACAGAAGACAAGTAAATGCCAATCATGCTTATTATTATGACATTTAAGAACTGGATGATGAGAACCCATTAATTAGTGTCACAATCACATAAACTTCGAAAGAAATTCGCCTCGTTAATTTGCATAATTCGGCAATTATGCAACAACTAAAGAGACAAGGGCAACAAACTTGTCTTTGCCGTTTTTATCTTCAACTTCTGCTTGATATTGATTTCTCTTGAATGGTAAAAGATTTTGCACTACTCGAAAGTAGCATTTTCATTTCCAAGTCTCCATCTTCTTTTACATAAACTTGTCAGAGAAAACAGGCAAAACCAGTGGGAGCAATAGCTACACATAGCAAACGTAATAGGTTGAACTGGGTTTTTCTTAATGCAGTGTTTATACTGTGTAAACCATACAATTTACCATTTCAAGAATTCAAGAGGGAAAAAAAAAATTGTCTGCTTTATGGGTGTTGGTGTCCAGTCCTTATCAATGGAACTTCATCATTGTTCACCTGTTTGGAAATTGATTTTGCTCCCCACAACCATCAAACAATTTAAAGTTGGTTACTCTCATTATATTGTTATACTTTTGATTCAGCAAAGGAGATTAAATCATGGCATGTTAGTGAGTTTATCATCATTAAAAGTTTGAACTCTGTAGCCTTGAACCACTTGATATTTCACCTGACCAACCACTTTTTTCTTATATCAAGAAGCATTTTCTTTTTTGCATCTCCACGAATTACAATTACAAACACCAAGATATATTGGTTAATTACTTTTTCTTCTGGGTAATTTGAGTGCTCTGTGGATTATTAATCTCTTAAAAGCTTGGAAATACAATACAAATTTTACTGGTGAATGAACTGATAACATGACAATGGACTTGACATGTTTTGGCTCTCCACTTAACCTCATCACTACATATATAATCCAGATAATATTAATTAATCAAATGACAATTTTGGCAATGACTTGATAATAATTAAAACAAATACTTTATCGTGATTTAAACCTTCTTCTTCAATGCTACTAGGTCTAGGATTATGGGCATAACCTTTTGTCTGGGTATAAGAATTAAAAACTAATATCAGTAATGGCAACTGGAATTTGATTCATCTTTGAGAACAATCAAAAGGTTTCATTATCTCAGATATCCATTTCTTATAAAGATTCATAATCGCAAGGGCTGCATTTTTCTCAAATACCCATTTCTCGTTAAGATTCATGACAACAAGGACTGCATTTTTCTCAAATACCCATTTCTTATTAAGATTCATAACAAGAAGGGCTGCATTTTTCTCAAATACCCATTTCTTTTTAAGATTCACAACAATGAAGGCTGCATTTTTCTCAAATACCCATTTTATAAAAATGAAAAGGGTTGCTGCTAAAGTGATATAGCAGGTGAAAAATGATTAGAGATAGAACTAGCAGAAAGCATAATAAGATAATTCTTTTCTCTTTTTTGCACTACTTTGGGTGTACAGCCAGGGCACTGCTTCAATTGCACACCTTATGGTGCAAGAGAGAGAGAGAGAGAGAGAAGTGACTAGTAAGGAGTCAAAAGGTGAGATCTTCTTAAGAGGAAAAAGTAGTCAAAACCAATCATAGCCTACAGAATCTCATGTTGAATGTTGGGGGAGAAGACAATCATAAGGCCTTAATTTCAATTTTT
>CAOGCB010906851.1:0-10086 GCA_948266635.1 Cnidoscolus chayamansa | reverse complement strand
TGGCGCTGGCGCGAATAGTTTCTGCCTCAAAGATCTTCTGTCGTACGCCTTCAATTCGCGACCAAGAATCTTGAGGGCGCGCTCGCGACAACCTTCTGCCTGTGACGACCAAAACTCATCCTTTTTTATCTGTTTTATCCTTAATTTCACCATTTCAAGCTTGACTTCATACCTATATTCATTCTAACCCAAAACTATACAAAAACAAGTGAAACATAACAAAAACATAAAAAAATACACAAATTAACACAACAAAACATGGTACTTAAACAATGCCATCAATGAACTAGACCCATTCAATATAAGAGTTCCATCATCACCAAGTACTGCTTCTATAGAAGTAAAGGCTGTAGAGTTCAAATTTGTAGACCAAATAGGGACTTTGGACTCATTGAAAAGAACTAAATTGTCATCTGATATTCTTAATTCTGAAGAAAATCTATCAGACATTGGTGTCTCTCTATTTGCCACCCAAACTACGGTATGTTCAATGAGTCGATTGTACCACATGCCTATATAATAGTTTGAGGTGTTAACTGGATGGAAGAAACCAAGCTTAAAGTTACCTCCTGCTGAGACAATGGTCTGGTCACCAGAGAGAGATTGGGTTGTAGTGATTTTATCAGCCGCTAGGGATAGATGGAAGTTGAGAAAGAAGAAGAAGAAAAGAACACGAAGCTTGAACCATGGAATGGTGTTCTTAGAATCCATGACTGCAAAAGAATTTTTCAGGCAAGATTTGATAGATATGTTAAATCAGCAAGAATACACCGGTTATATAAAACAAGTGAACGGAGAATGGGTCTTAAGTCTCAAGTTGCAGAGCAGTCATGATAAATGAAGACCTTTGTTGACCATCCGTGAAAAGTCCACCAAAGTTTTGTCTCAACATTCATTAACATTCAAAAGAAGCAAAGGAGCAACATGCCATTAGATTCAACCCATTCAGAGCTTTCCCCAATCAAGAAAGTCCAGATTTATTTTGCAACGGGTGTCGTTGGATTCTACCCTTATTTAATCTCGGTTGTTAGATTAGGACATTCACTTCCGACTAAGCAAAACCACGTTCAAGCCACAACCTTTTCTACCTCGAGCAAGCCATTAAATGCAGCTAAGCCGATTACCTAATTTAATGCTCTACTTATCTTTAAACCTAGGCCATTAGATGGCTCATTTAAAAGAAAATCATCTAGATAAGGGGAATAACTCTATAAATATCTCACTCCACACCATTGTAGGGGGATCTTATTTTTTTAGGAAGAAGAACAATGAGGAAAAGAAAGAAGATAAATAGGGAAGACAAAAATAGGAACTCGTAAAGAAAGAAGGATATTCTTTTTACAAGAGCATAAATATTTGTCCACTAAAGCCTTAGGACATCTACTATGCAAAGGCTCTCAATTGGGTAGGAAGACTCCTTTCCTAATTTCTCTTGGAAGCTTCATAACTCAAGAGATTCACATCCAGACAATATTTTCTCTTCTCTCAAACCCTCTAGGTGAGTTCTATCATCATCTACATACATCATTATTATCCCAAGTATAAGTGACCAAGAGGGGGTGAGCTAGTCACTTCTTAACTTTTCTCACTTTTTCAAGTTATTGCTCTAAACTTCTAGTTAATAAATTATGGCTGAATACTTCTAGAGTGCAATTTAATCAGATTAAGGTATGATAGGTTGCTTGTCTTAAAATTGTAAAATACAAAATTAGCTAGCTAGAATTTTGCTTAAGTATAAAATTATTGTTCACGTTACTATTTACACTGAAATTAGCTAAGTATTCTAGTTTGCTAATTTTGATAGATACCTCAATAAAAGTTCTATTGCAATTGTCAAAACATTAATAGAATTCAGTAAATAAGTCCAAGGCAAGTTAAAAGGCAATCAATTATAAGAGAGTAGGGAATAGAGAATTCAAAAACTGAAATTTATAGTGGTTCAGCTAAATAGCCTACATCCACTCTTCTCAGCTTCCTCTTGAGACTTCCAATCTATTATTGATCTCTTTTACCAGGTAAGAGACAAACCATTTACGCTTCTCCAAGCTTTCCAGGTGCTTAGTGAACCTTTACAAATTTGATGTATAATCAAACTTTTTTAAGATTCCAAGGTGCTTAAAACCTCTTCCAAGTGATATACTTTCACTTAGACTAATCTTCAAGTTGAATTTATTTTTGGTAAAGAATCACTCTCTTTCAACAAATTACAAGTAAATACTATAAGAAGAGAGAGAATATTTGCTAATGATGCTCAAATAAAGGTCAATGAAAGCTAAAATTAATGTTCATTAATTGCTCAAGAATGCCTCTCTTTCATTACTCAAAAAATGTGGTAAATGCATGCTTATATAGGTGAGTTGAAGCTTTGAAATTTACAGCACAAAAGGACAACCAACGACTAGTTTTCTAGCTATTGCAATTATGCAGTCTGTGCAGCAGTCTGCGCAATCAGAGTGCTGTCAGAATTCAGTTAGGCTCAGTCCAAAAATTAGCTTGCTAAAAATATTTTTAATCAGAAAGTAGTTAGATAATTTTGAAAATCAGCATGCAAATTTTAAAAAGTAATTCGCTAATTTTATTTTTCTGTCAAGACTGAAAAAGACTTATTTTAAAATTAGTTAGCTAATTTAAACCCTTGAGCTAAAATTAAGTATCTAATTTTAGCATCTTTCGAACTCAATTTTCTTGACTTTAAAATCATGCTCTGAAAATATTTTTATGCATGTGAGAATCTATTGGTAATTCTAAATCTCACTTCTCTTACATTGCTTTGCCTATGATTGAATGTCTTCACTTTGCCTTGCTTTGTTCTTCTTGATATGCTCTTTTCCTCTTCTTTTGATTTGCTTTCACTATGTGATCTCAAATGTTTGAAAGTTAGTTAGCACATTTCATTATGTTTTGTTATCATTAAAACAAATTTTCTCCTTATAGGGTCAACAATCTCCCCCTTTTGATGATGACAAAATTCAATGCTCACTAGGAGAGATCTATAACATTGTCACATATATTAATACATTAAGCAGAAAGATAAAATACTCATTAAATAAAAAAGATAAAATAATCCCCTATGTTTGTGCTAGGTAATTAAGCTCCCCCTGAAACACACATCATGTTCAATTGTGATTTTTAGTAGTTCTCATATCAGTATAAGTATTCTTAAATTTATCTTATCAAATATACATGTTAATCATCAACAAGAATTCAACAATATCACTAATCACAAGATCAACATGGAATTTCATAAAAACCAACTTTTCTCAACATAGTTTAGTAGTCCAGCTGATGCATAAACAAAATAAACATAAATAAGGACTGACTTCTCAAAATTACAACATCATAGGACACTTGCAACTTCTCTCCCTTTTTGCCAGCATCCAAAAAAGGAGGGATGACAATAATAACAAAGACATCACAATACATAAATGCCAACATGAATAGCATAAATGTTCATCAATCTTTATGTTAAGATAAATGTTATTAATTTTAGCTCTCAAAAACAAAACATTATCATGAATAACATATTCTCAACATAGTAGAAAGTTCATATAAGAAACATAAAAAAGCAAACATTAAAGCAAGTTAACATCTTGAGCATATCAACAATTTTTATTTCATTTGGTCAACCACATATGAGAAATGGATAGGCATAATTTAAATGTATAATAGTCAAAAATATGCAGCAATAGTTATATGAATAGTGGCATGAATAGTGACATAAATAATAATATTCAGTCTTTAAGATTGTCTTCAACCCAGCATGTAACACAACATATGACCATTTCAAAGTGTCAATACCAACATTCAAACAACAAACTGTTCATTCATTCATTTAATCAAATATATCAATGCATTTAATCAACAAAATATATTCAATAGCATGCACAATAACAACATTCATTCACAAAACATAAACTCATAAAGTTAATGTCACAAAACAGGCACACAATCCTGTTATTTCTCCCTTTTTGTCAATCATAATAAAAAGGATAACCAAAATAAGAAAATAGATTGTGTGGAGCTTTAAAAACATAAAAAAAATGAACATTTGGAGTTAAAATCCCTTTGGTTTCTCTTTCTTGCCAGATTTTCCAGATTTTGCAACTTTGGTTTTTAAATCATGTTTGCCACTTCTTTTAAGTCTTCCAGTCAGTTTAGAAATCTATGATGGTTTGAAGATTTGTTGAGTTGAAGATGGTTCAAATAAATATATTTTAGGCAGAGCTTTTAAAACAAATTTTCTTATTATGCTCTTTATAAATCCTTGTAATTGTAAAATGATCAATAGAAAAAGATGGGTGAGATGACCCGATTTAAGTTCTGATTCAATATCATCTTTCGTATACTCTATTTCTTCTTCAAGTTCCTCATTCAATTCAATTTCATGTTCTTCTTTTGATAGTTTTTGTAGCACCCCTTACCTGGACCTATGAAGACCCAAGTAGGATGCGCTCCTTAATTGCCTTTTTCTATTCTTTACCTAGTTATGCATACTTATCTTGTGCATAATTTTTTTCCATATGAATATTTCATTTTTATAACATCTTAACTTAATTAGATTAAAAATTAGCGGAGTTTCTCTTATATATATGTGAATACTCGAATTTTAAGGCTCAAAAAGTATATTTTTTCGGACTGTAAACAGTTCAGCCAGACCAGAATCTGATGGAAAATTGTCCCGGAAATATGCCAATATGGTACTAGAAATGTCCAGAATATCACAAGGAACCCGAAGGTGTCCTCAGAATAATTTTTGGAAGTACAAAACTCCCGAGAAACAAAAAAAATGAAAAAAAACGCCAAAATTCAGAGCCAAGGGCGCTAGAGCCGTCGCTCGGCGCCCATGGCGCCAGATCTCGGCGCCAAGGGCCCCAGATCCCGGCGCCAGGGGCGCCAGATCCCGGCGCCAGGGGCGCCAGATCCCGGCGCCAGGGGCCCCAGATCCCGGCGCCAGGGGCGTCAGGGGCACCAGATCCAGGCGCCCAGGCCACCTGGACGGCGTCCCAACCGCCGTTTCGGCGGCCAGTCGCCGGAAAACCAATTTTTTGCCTATAAATAGGCTGCTCCGGCTCCATTTTTCGGTACCGCTTGTGTTGACGAGCTTTCTCTTCTCCCTCCTTGCTTTAAGCAATTCTCAATTATTACGAACTGCTTGTATTGACAAGCGATCACTCTCCCTCCCTCGCTCTTTGCGATTCTTTTATTGCTTTCCTCTTGCATCATTCAATATTGCATTGTTATTGATTTGTGATCACTTAATTTAAATATTAAATTATTGGAGATCTGACAAGCTGAAGCTCCGAAGTGGAAGACTGCTGAATCAGGTACGCCCCTAAGACTCTGCCTATCTCAATTCAAGTATCATATGCATACTTTTCTTCTACTCCAAATTCTGAACCCAATCATGTCATAATGCATCCATCTCATTTGATTTTAATTAAACAGATCTAAGCTAGGATGCCTGGTTAATCAATAATCGAGGTATTCAAGCTAGATCCGAACTCATGGGCTAAAAAGTGTCTAGTTAATCTATAACTAAGGCATATCACCCCTAGTTCGAATAGATCTGGCCTAAAAGGCCCAAATAAAATCAGATTTGGCCTAAAAGGCCCAATAAAATCAGATCTGGCCTAAAAGGCCCAACAAAATCTGATTTGGCCCTAAAGGCCCAAAACTCACCATTAGGCCCATAAGACCCAAAAAACAATTTGGCCCAAAAGGCCTAAAACCATTAGGCTCTAAAGGCCCAAAATTCACCATTAGGCCCATAAGGCCCAAAAAACCAATTTGGCCCTAAAAGGCCCAAAAAAAACCCAATTTGGCCCTAAATGCCCAAAAACCCAATTTGGCCCTAAACGCCCAAAACCCAATTTGGCCCTAAAGGCCCAAAACCCAAAGTCCTTTTAAAAAGGCATTTTCGAACTACGTTGACTTTGATCCCTTATTCACATAAAGGGTACGTACGCAAATTTGGGAATAAACCCCAAATAACAAGTCACCATTTTCACAATAATTTATCAAAATTTATTAAAGCATTTTCTCTGCATTTCAGCTACATTTAAAATGGTTAGTTAATATGCATAACATGGTCTCGGGATCCACCTCGGGTTCGAAGACTAAGCTTTAATCCATTAGGCTAATTAATCTAAAAATTAGGTTAATTAATTAAAAAGGAGTCACATAGGGTTTTTTCCTAGTTTACCCTAAAATAATTAAACAAGGTGGCGACTCACACATATTCACGTGCATTCGTCCCTATTTCATTTGCATTTGCATACACATGCATAAATGCATTTCTTCGGGGAGGGGTTCACAGTTTGGCGACTCCACTGGGGAATAAGGATGTAATCATTTTGCATTTAAGAGGACTGCTATTGCATTTTGACTAACCCACCCAATGAGGGTGTTGTTTATTTAAAATGTTCTATTTTGCAGGGTACATTTGCTAAGGTCATGTGTCTTTTCTTTAAGGACACCTTGACCCGGGAGTTTGAAATTGAGATTAAAAATTAAAAAGAAATAAAATGACATATGATGTGCAGTTGGGAATCTTTTTCCCCATTTGATCATAAAAAAATGAATTTCAAATGAATTTCTTTTCTCTCTGTTCAAATTTCTGAGTCTGGCTAACGAGTAGCGTTGATCGGCAAGTCTCCTTGATTATGTCGACGGACAGCCAAAGTGTCCTCCCTATTACCGCAAACCATCCCTAATCCTTTGGGGGTGGCCCATGGGTATGAGTACCATTGGATCCACGCAAAACTCTTTGTTTCACCTGTGGCTAGGTATATACATACTCAAGGTTCAAGGGTCCCTATTAAGCCTATACTCTAATTTTCTAGTCATAGCCTATAGAACCTTCCCTCTTAGGTTGTATGCACCCAATGAACAATATCATACCATTGAAAATTATTTATGTTGTGGTTAGATGCATTCATCCATACACTACATACCACTAAGGGGATAATCATGGGTTTGAAAAAAAGTGAGGAGTTCTAGTCAAGGTTATGCACAATTGGACCTGAAGTCCACATGCCCTAAACACCATTACTGTGCCCTAATCCTTTCCTGTTTTCACCCATGTATCTACCTCAAGACTCCCTGTTCCTGAAACACCAACTCAACCTTCACCTACCCCAACTGTATCAATGGCATCACTCTCCGACATCCAAAACCTCCTTGAACAAATGGAAACTAGGATGGAAGCAAGAATGGAAGCCTGAATGGAAGCCAGAGTGAATGAGGCATTGGCTGCCCAGAGAGCTGCTTTCATGGCTGAGTTAGGAAATGGAATACCTACTGTTGGGAGGGATCCTACCCCTAACCAATGACCCACTGCTATACCAACATCATCCAACCCTACCCCTAACCTGGATGACTTGCCCTCTAGAGCTGCTGCTGAGCTGGAAGCTCAAAGAGTGAGAGAGAAATTAGAGCTGCTAGAAAGGTCAATCACTACTCTCAAAACACATAAGGAGGTAGTGGACATGGACTCCTTGTCTTTGTTCCCTGAAGCTAGACTACCTACTAAATTCAAAATGCCCAACATGGACAAGTTTGATGGAACCACCTGTCCTAAAACACATCTGAAAATGTATGTGGGTGCCTTAAACCCTTTTGGATTGAACAGTGAGCTCCTTGCTCAGTTATTCCAACAATCTCTTACCGGTGCTGCCCTGAGATGGTTTGTCAGCCTAGACCGGTCTAAGATGAAGACCTGGGAGGATATTTGCAATGCTTTCAATACACAATACCATTATAATATAGAGGTGGATGTTACTCAGAGAGAGCTGGAAACCACCAAACAAAGAACTAACGAACCCTTTTCCTCGTTCCTTACAAGATGGAGGGCCAAGGCCACTCAGATGATCAACCGACCATCGGAACAAGAACAGGTAGATATCATTATCAAAAACCTGATGCCTGTCTACCAGCAATAATTACAAACTCAGTATCTACCTACCTTTCAGTCACTAATTGCTACAGTAACTAAGGTAGAAGACCTAATTCAAATGGGGCAACTGAAAGAAGACTTAGGAACCTCAAAGTACAAGAAGCCTAGCCAAGCTAGCACAGTTCATGAAGTGGTTAGTATCACCCCCACAAATCCTTTAGTGTGGGAAATATGAGAAGCGGTCAGTCTAGAAGAACTTACACTGATCTCGGTATGCCAATCCTTTTGGTGTTCCGAAAGGCTGTCAAAGCCAACTACCTCAAGCCTTTGGAAGCGAGGCCACCACCCAGCCCACTACCGCGGAATTACAGGGCTGATGAATATTGTGAATATCATCAGGGTAACGGGCACAAGACAGAAGCATGCTGGACCCTTGAGAACCGCATCCAAGATCTGGTGGATAACGGTTCTATCATTCCAAGGAACAAGCCGAACATAAGCACAAACCCTTTACCAAATCACAGGGTGAATACTATTGTTTCGGATCAGAAACTGATCGATCCTTTCGAACTCTTCCTTGAAATAAATTACATCTATGTTCTAAACATGAATGACTCATTTGAAGAAGAGCTGGAGATAGAAAATCTCATGTAGCCTAGTCTCTTTGACGAGGTTGCAGTTATCACTGGTAATCATAAAAGTCAAGACCTGTTGAGCCTAATCAAGGCAAGTGAAAGTCCCCTCACCAACTGGTACGTCGAGGAGGGAAGCACTGCTGAAAACAAGCCCTTTCCCGAGTCTAACCTAGTGTCAGAGTCTGTAATCGAGTCTTGTACTGAGTCTAAATCTGATCCCGAGTCTGAAACCGAGTCAGAGTCCAGTCCCAGTTTTGAGTCTTCTTTCTCAAGCTTAGGATACCCAAATCTTAAATTTGATGTAATCTCACAGGAAGATTCCATCCCTTTCAATTAGAACTCTCAAATTATTGATTACTCTGGGTATTCATCTTTCCAAGTATCTCTTAGCAAAAAAGAAATCAATAAAATAAAAGATGAAAAAGAAAAAATAATAATTGGCAAAGAAGAAAATGAACTTACATACATTGCATCTGATTGTGTGAACAAGGAACATGTCAGAGAATGTTTGAAGGAGTTTGCCGACTGTTTCATGTGGAAGGCAAGTGACATTACGGGAATAGACCTAGTAATAGCAGTGCACAAAATTCCAGTTTACCCTGAGGCTAAGCCGGTAAAACAGAAGCTAAGGAGGCTGAAAACAGAATGGTCCTTGAAAATCAAGGAGGAAGTAGCTAAGCAACTCGAGAATAGGTTCATAGAGCCCATTGCCTACCCGATATGGTTAGCGAACATCGTGCCAGTGCCGAAGAAAGATGGCAAAGTCAGAATGTGTGTGGACTACCGGGATTTGAATAAGGCATTTTCGAAGGATGACTTCCCTCTACCGCATATCGACTTATTAGTAGACCGAATGGCTGGACACGAGATGGTCTCCGTGACCGATCTTGCTTTCGGTTACAATCAAATAATGATGCATCCGACGGATAAAGAAAAGACGGCATTTATCACAATGGGGAACCTATTGCTATAGAGTGATGCCTTTTGGGCTCAAAAATGCCGGGGCAACTTATCAAAGAATGGCGACAACAATTTTTCATGACATGATCCACAAGGAAGTAGAAGTGTACATGGATGACATGGTTGTCAAATCAAAGACATCAGAAGAACACACAAAAGCACTTGAGAAGTTCATCCTTAGACTTCGAAAGTACAATCTAAAGCTCAACCCAGTAAAATGTCTGTTTGGAGCCACATTCGGAGTATTTATGGGGCATATCGTCAGTCGGAAGGGCATAGAAATCGACCCTTCAAAAGCCAAAGCCATCTTGAAGATGCCAGCACCGAAGACGGAAAAGGAAGTCCGGGGTTTCCTAGGAAGGTTACAATAAATCAGCAAATTCATCAATCAACTGGCCGACACTTGTGGTCCAATTTTCAAATTACTCAGAAAAGGAGTATCAGTCAAGTGGAATCAGGATTGTCAGAAGGCTTTCGACCAAGTCAAGCAGTATCTGTTATCCCCGCCGGTTCTACAGCCACCAAGGTTAGGAAAGCCTTTACTCTTGTATCTATCAGTGATAGAAGAAGCGATGGGTGCAATGCTAGCTCAACAAG